>CAJUYH010005120.1:24462-36207 GCA_910591685.1 Galerucella tenella
CATTCGTTGGATGCGGATTCAGAGCGTTATACTGCCAATACTCGTTTTCTTTGATGTTGCTTCAAAAGACCGACAAACAACGGGAACCAAGCGAGCACTGCACAAAGACTAAAATTGGTCATCGGCAAGTAGCGATGAACCCGTCCACACTACTTGCTACTTGGCGAGCAGTCGCTCGGTCGGCGAGTACCGCATGTCTGGCGCCGCCGAGGTAGAGGAACAAAATACAGTGCAGCAAATATTAGTGGACTTTTGAAAAATTGTGATAGGTGAATTGAAAATGCTGTTCGAAGACCAAAAATGAGTTATCTATATTGGATAAAATTTTGCAAGCTTTGAAACAAATTAAATTCAACTGTGTAATCCTATGTACTATTTGCTTATTATATGCATTGTATTTTTACATATTTGTCAAAAGTCTATGGAGGTTATAAGCTATCGAAGGTTTAAAAAATATATAAAAGAATGGGTTTTTTGGAAGTATAGTGAAAATTATGAAATAATTTAAAAAACTAACTCATTGACTTCCTTTTTATTGCATTCAGTTATTTGCTAATCGAAAACAGCTATATTAAAGTGATGTTCTAAACTATACGCAACAGGACAAAGCTTTACATGTGACAGAATACCCGTCTGTCTAATATCTAAATAACCTACTAGACAGACTATGTGTGGCAGAACATTCAGAACATACCCTTTAGTAACTAATCTGGCAACTTTTAGTGGTGTGGGTAAGGCTTTTCAAATCAGTCCTCCCAGTTATTAAATTAAATCAACTCTCTATAATATTCCATATAAAGTAAAGCCCAAAAAACTCTAATACAAAAAATTCCTACAATACAATAGAAAAAATGAAGCCATGGTTTCCAACTAACACTTCAGAGCATCTACAAAGACTTCAAACCTATCCAATTTATTTTGGCACCCTCTCAAGTGGGTATACCTATCTGGAAATTGACGAGCTAATGAAATCGCTAGAGAATATATCACGAATGCCATCAACCAAAGAACATCCAGTACCAGCAACAGAGTTAAAAGCCAAGCTTAAGAAGACAATCCGCAGTTTTTTGCAAACAAAATTAAAGGCACTCAAAATATCGACACTATTATGTACTACCATCTACGAGGAGATTACAAACCATCGAGATAAATGGTTGAAGAGGGATCAGGTACTCTGGTCCCTGCTACCTACGTTAATACTCTGGTACTTTGGCCCTAGATTAATCCGACCAGTATTTTCGCCCCCGTAATGAAAATACAATTCAAAATATCAATTACCATTCAAAGAGTACCAGTTGGGAATATTTGGGGAAAATATCCGATTAGAAAGTTAGTGATAGTAATAAAATACAGCTTACCACTATGCGTTGTGTTAGATTCGGCGTCAGCAACTTCAATCCGTGACCTTTTGCAGCTATTCTCTTCGGAAGAGGTGGTGTTATCCATTTTTTCCTGTTTAATTAGAGGCTTTATATCTTCCTCAGGACTGGAGCTGGTTAGCGGAGAGGAAGCTCTTCGTTTCGGCGTGGAAGATGCTGCACCATCAACGCATAAGTCGCCAGGTGCTGGAAGTCTAGGAGAGGCAGGTGGAGGAGTATGAATACGATTCCCAGTCGTTTTTTTACCTATAAATAAATAAATAAATAAAACAATTTATGAAAAGAAATTTAAACACTTACCGGAAATTGGTGCTGATATGCTGGGTCTCCTGGTGTTAATCGTCGACAGCGGTAAATTTCCATCGTCGGCGTCTCTTTCTTTTCCGTTGTTTGTGTAACATTGACCGAAATTTTCTTTGTTGCAGGATGTCACCTTGTGCTGTATAAACCGGACGATGTCAGAGAGGGCGAATGGTTTTTGACAGACGCCGCAGGTCAGAATATCCTGATGAGGATCCCCCTCCAATCCGTCTGCATCTGCTAACACAAAAAATAGCCATAAGTAACGCTTGGAATTTTGAAAAAAATGAAAGATCTATTCTACACACTTTTTTAACAGATGAAATATATTTTTGATAATTAAAATGGAATAATATTTTAATTTAAGCGTAAATAAAGTTAATAGTGTGGCTCCTTGCTTGTCTATGTTGTTATACCTAGTATCGGCATCAATTTCCTCCGTTTTCAATATCGCTTTCACATTGGACTTGCTTTGTTGAATATGACGTTATAAAATAGGATGAGTAGTTGAGAAAAAAAGTATAAAACTCAACAGACCCTGTATTATTCGCATTGGATCCAAATTCTCTACGTATATCTGATGGAAATAATGGACATAACATTGTTGTTTTAAACAATCACACCCCGTGTTAAAATCGTAAAAATTACATCCTAGCAGTAAGCTGCAATTAAAAATATGAATTGAAAAACGTCGCGCGGTGTTCAATGGCTAATGGTGAAAGGGTCTTTTTATTAGGGGGTGAGGGGTGGAGAAGGGGTTTTGTCACAGTGCTTGTTGAGTGTCATTAGGACACCCGGTGGTGGCAGAGGGTGGATGAAACCCTTAATGCCTCGCAGCTGTTTTCGGAAATCGATATTGCTAAGATGCAAAATTATGTACGCGAAAGCCAGTTTGACAGTAGAAAAAATGATGGATAAATTAATAAAAATTGCTCCATAATTTTTTTTAACTCCAAGGATCACAACATCCCTTCTAATTTAAACTACTTTTATCCTTATGCAAATAAAGAAGCTTCCAGGTACGTGAAGAAAGTTCTTTTTGTTCGACATTTCATACATTTTCATCCAACCGAATCGTAATTCTTCTCACCCCTTCTTGACCACACCCTTATTGACCAATGGTCTGCGCAGGGTACGCGCTCGAATACATTCCATTGGCTACTACTGGACAATCGCTAGTTATCCTTTTCACTATCCTTCAAATACTGGGAATTACGACGCTGCGACGGTCAGTTCTTAAGGACGTTTCCCACTTTTGAATTGCCGTCGAGGGGTTGAAGGATGCTTCGCTATTGTAACTAACCAAAATTTCAGTTAGTCAAAAAGGCCGTTAGATAAATTTATTTGGGTTTTCAATCGGATTACAAGAATTGAACTCTTTAAATTTGCTTCTTTTGAGAAAACACAAAATAATCGGGGTAATTGGTATTTTTGACTCAAATCTATATTAATTTTTTATAATTTTTTCCACTCCTTCACCTCCATCTTTCAAATATTCGATAATCAAACAGACTAAATAAATGACCCCCATACTGACAGCACAATCAATTTGAAGCCAACATCTAAATCAATTCTCTCACTCCAAAACAATGATAGCAATACACACAGATTCCAATAACACTGCGTAATAGATATTTACGTAATTAGTTATGAAAAGAGCGATATTGTTCAACAAGCGTAATATTTGCCAAAACGAGCGCTAGCGAGTTCTGCAAATTACGCGTGTTTAACAATGTCGTCCTCTTCATAACGTGTTTATGTACAACGTTTTATCTAATTCCGCGCTTTCATGATATACAATAAAATCTTCAATTACAATGATAATATTGAAGTGGAATCAAATGGTGTTAGAAGTATTGTTACTATGATGTATTCACCCAGAAAATTGACTTACTTTAAATAACTGTGTCCTAAATAATGTTTTCAATGTTTATAAATCTCAAAATACTATTGAATTAAAATAATGGGTTAATTGTACAATTTAAATAATGAAATAATTGTCAGTTTTGACAGTACCTACCTAATTAATAAATTATTCTTTGAAACTCATGTGGTATCTCTATGTTGAAATATAAACAGTTACGTAAAGTTTTTACATAACTACTTTTCATAACTGATATATGAAGGTTATGAAAAATGTGACGTTACCTAACGTCAAGGAGTGACGTAAAGTGTCACATTTGATAGCGGAATTAGATAAATGGTATTTATATATCAACTGATACGACACTGGTAATTTCAGAACTGTAAAACTGTTCAGAACTTGTTGCTCACTTGTGAAAGCATGTCAATGTCAATTATTATTTATAAAAAGTGAATATGAATCTTATTGTTATATTTATTTAGTATATAACACAAAAATATGCCTAAATACAGTTAGAAAAAGAAGCTGGTAATTATTAATTTCATACCTTTCTCGAAATTGGATGAATACGATCCTGATGATTTTATTTATCGACTTTAAGGCTATGAACTATACAAGAGTTTTGTCACCTGGGACATGCCACAAGACGGTAGGATGAAAAAGTGTAACTTTTCAAAGAAATTCGTTGCGGAATTAAGCAACAAGAAGGAATGGGATCCAAATACCATTACCATACTTGGAAAGAAAGCCATTCAATAGTACACAGACGGCTCGAAAGCAATAGAAGGAACTGGGATAGGAGTGTTCGGGCCAGGAACCAAACACTCTGAAAGCTTGGGAAAAACCCCAAGTATCTTTCAAGCGGAAATCCACGCCATAACAAAGTGCGCCCAGTTCAATATTGATAAAGGATACAGAAGACAAAGGATTATCATAATGGCGGAAAGTCAAGCAGCCATTAAAGCACCACTGAGCTCTTGTGTAATCAGTTCCAAAATGATGTGGGAATGCCTAGACAAACTCAATGAACTAAGCGAGAACAATATAGTCACCTAACTATGAATTCCGGGACACACTGGAATAGAAGGAAATGAAATAGCAGATGAACTAGAAAAGAGGGGTGCTGAAATACTTTTCTTGGGGCCTGAATCCTTTTGCGGAATCATCCGCAGAAATAGGTAAAGCCGAGAAAAAGAGAAGATCTGACAATTGGAAAGATCAGTAGGGGTTATACAATCGAAGACTCTTCTGGGTGACTACAACCTGTTGAGATCAAATAAATGCATAAGTCAAAGTAAAACTGCGCTAAGAGTTTTAACAGGGATGTCAAGAATGTCAAATCAATATTCTGGCTCGCTGGACATTAAAACTGGAAAATTGATTAGGATTGATCACATGTTATAGCCATTTTGTCTCCAATATAAACATTTGGTATCAATTTGAATTAATTTTTTGTCTATAGGGAAACAATTCCTTTCCAGAGCTGTTCAATACGGAACTCCCCTCATTACTATGTATTAAAACCGAAACCCAATCGAAGAATCAATCATCAACGCTATCTGTTTCCAATAAAAGTCCAATAGACTAAATTGTAATACATACATCCACAAAGAAAATAGCCAATTTGATATCTTTATCGAAGTGATATTTTCGGGATTGTTTGGAAAGTTATGAATTTGATGCGACCACGAGATAAATTTTCTATCCATAATTCAACGGCGCGTAGGGGTGGTCAATAGGGGGTGCTTTATATCAAACTTAAAATATCAAATTAATATACACGCTATAACTCTTTTAATATCTATTAAGTTTTGTTAAGTATAAATATTCTTGAGAGAAGAGTAATCAAGTTTTTCAAGATGTTTATTACGTAATGTAACGTTGGTAAAACGTTAGTTCAGAGTTAGTGGACATAATAATGCAAAAAAGTTCATATTAATCAACATATTTATTAGTTTTTAGTGATATAACTTGTTTTCCTCCCATACATCCATCCTGATAACGCAGATTATTGGAAATTTCTCTTTCTAACATTGGTAACCAAATTTTACTACATTCGGCTAAAATACTTGCTGCTTTTTATTCTTATTGTCTAAATCTTTGTTTATTTTCAAATATATTTTGTATATTATCGAAGTAAATGAAAATATAAACATCCTTTCGGTTATTTTGGACATTCTGATTCTAGCAGCTTTAGACACAAGTCAACAATGTATTTACAATTAGGTAGGAATCGTTTTGTGAAGGGGCAAAATCGAATATATAACTTATAAATGGTGTTGTTCGCTACCCGGTTGGCTATTATTGTGAATGTTGTTGTGGCAAAAGGTCTGCATCAATTTTTCTCTGGCGGTTGATATAGAGAGGGTTGTTTTATATCGATACACACCCTCATAGACCGGTTAATAAGAACCGAAAATTACGATAATGTTGAGATTTGAATATTTTCTAAAAATGATGACCTTTTTGATAACAATTCATTCACTTCGGACAGACGACCTTCTAGATAAAAACTTGCGTGTTTCAAATCAAGGTGTTTACCGAAGTGTACATTTTGAACAATTAAATTTATTAATAACCGACGTTTTGACTGAAGCAAGTTTAGTTCTTACATTCGATTGAATTTTTAAAGTTTCTGTAAGGTTTATTTATGATAAAATGACGATCTTAGTTACTTGTATGTATATATGCTCCCTTACTTCTACTTAGTTCCTGAGGAGAGTCTCAGAAGCTAGTTCCTTTAGTCCTATTTCCCGGAGGAATCTTAGGATGTCTGCAGGCTTCAACTTAAAGGTAAATGTTCCTCTTCTATCCAGTAATCTGCCAGGTGCTGTGCTCTAGGATTCTGAAGTGCTGTGCAGTTGAGAAGTATGTGGATGGAGGTTTCGTCTTCTATGCCACAAAATCTGCATTCTTCTTCCTCCACTATTTTGAGCTTTTTCAGGAGCCCCGTTAGGATCCCTGTTAAAGCTCTTAGCGCAGTTTTACTTTGACTTATGCATTCATTTGATCTCAACTGGTTGTGGTCACCCAGAAGAATCTTTGATTGTATAAGCCCTACTAGATCTTTCCAATGGTCAGATCTTCTCTTTTTCTCCTTTTTCACCTATTTCTTCCAATAAAACATTGGTGCTGATTCCGTAAAAGGGTTCAGGCCCCCAGAAAGGTATTTCATTTCCCGTCTCTGCTAGTTCATCTGCTATTTCATTTCCTTCTATTCCAGTATGTCCTGGAATCCATAGTATAATCCTATATTGTTCCCACCTAGTTCATTGAGTTTGTCTAAGCATTCCCACACCATTTTGGAACTGATTACACAAGAGCTCAGTGCTTTAATGGCTGCTTGACTATCCGACATTATGATAATCCTTTGTCTTCTGTATCCTTTATCAATATTGAACTGGGCGCACTTTCTTATGGAGTGGATTTCCTCTTGAAAGATACTTGGAGTTTTCCCCAAGTCTGGTGATGGTATTTGGATCCCATTCTTTCTTCTTAGGTACTTTCCTGCTTATCAGAATGAGGATAATTGTACCAACCGTATATATAATAAAAACTTTACAAATAATACATGGCGCAGTCAGTGAACTGTCTCTGAATTGAATTTAAAAGGATTTAAAGCATTGGACGACGAAACAAGCAACTGATTCAGGTGCACAGTTAAATAGTCACCTCCAAGTTGAACCAGCCGGAAATCGAAAGAAAAAAATGTCGAACAATATTTCGATGCCTTCTTCTCTCCTCAATTTATAGAATATAGCTGAATGTTATCACATTAATTCGGTTGACTCTACTAAAAGTTCTGTTGATATTTCGGAAACTAAACTGACTTTCTTTATATCTCTGGTTAGCCAATGATTTCATCGAATTACTCGACATGGTGTGACAAGCAGGACCTAAAAATATGATTACTGACCTCCTTTGGGCATCGAAAAAACAAAAAGAAAATCTTATTAGAGTCCCAGACGTGTCTAGATACAGCCTCGAGCGAGTCCTTCGAGTTGGTCTCTCTATTTTGGATGTTACGTTAGAATTAGGGGAAATCTTTTTTATTGAATAATAAAATTAACCATTAATTCTTACATTTTTATTGATATATTAAATAATATAGAAAGTAATGGTCACTAACTGGGAATACCGACGAATTATTAACAATAAATTGAGCCCCAAACCCTTTTTCGAACGCCATTTTCAACCAACAAATGTCCAGGTGTGTACTTATTATAGCATCTCTGCGTGGACCACTACAATAAGAGAAAACAACGGACATCTCGTTTGGCTTTGTCCCTTTTGCCCTGAAGGGATTTTTTATTGTGTGTATACGCTTTCAGGAAAGCCTCATTATTAAAACAAACATAATCGGGATTACGTAACAGTCGGACGCAAGCAAGCATTTAATTTCTATATATTTATAAATGGAATATAGATAATGAGGTAGATAATAAGGTAGTTGGTATATATAATTTTATATAGTAGTAGTTATTTGAAAATAGACTTTTGATTATTAACAATCCAATCTGAGTTTCTTTCAATCCGGCAACCGCACGAACACAATTTTGTGAAATCGGCCTATTTACTGGTATTGATTGTTTCCTCACCCCTTATCGATACCGCGTAGCTTCAGATAGGTTTACCAAACTATACATCTTCAGCTACATCTCCAGAAATAACTGGAAGTTCATTGTAAATAAAATGAAGATATATATCACGGTTTAATCGTTGAAAAAGAGAAAATCGTCCTTCTAGAGAAATATCGATAATACCAATCCAAACATTAACGTTAGACAGATTCTAATTTCGTGTTAACCAACAAAATATGAAAGTTACGCTACTGATTTGAAGTCGAATGTCAATTCTGCAATATGGCGCTGGTTTTGAAACGTTCGCGCATGCGACTGCAACTTCAAGTGGGTTCTTCTTACGTGAAACGGAGTCTCTAGTAAAAGATCAGCACTGGCAGCATCGCTTTCAATTTCACGCATAATACTGCATGTTCATTCTGATGAATGAATCAATTTTCGATACATTGTTGATACGTAACTTTTGTTTTGGAGGTTGTGGTAGCTTCAACATTTTGCACTGACATTCTGTCAAACTATTTTCAAATAAAGTATAAGTAATAATTAGCCGGAGGTTCATAGCTTGATTGAACAGATGCGGTCTGTTGCTTTTAGTTTTGTGGGAAACTTTTCATCATAAGTGTAGATATTTAACACAAAATTTCTCTTATTTTATATAATTTCACTAAATTTTATTGCTAGTTTTGTCAATCTGGTTAATGAATAAAGCAATGAAACATCTATCAAAAATCACGCAATCAATTTTAAAAAATTAAATGACATAATTGACTCCGTGCTGAAGTATATAACGAAAAGTATAGCTGCCGACTGTAATAAATGTCGCGACCTAGTCTTCATTTGTCTCCGTGAGAGCCTATAAAATAATACGAAGTATCAGAGGAGTATCGTATTTTAGGGGATTCTTCTGGACATTAGTGTAGAGCTAAAGTTTTAATCAGAGATAGAGTCGAAGCCATTTCTAATCAAGAGCGACTGTTCCTAATAGCCGTAAGCCATGGGCTATATTTTATCAAAGCAAAAGAGTAGAGAGAACATTCGTAATAAAAAGATAAAGAAAATGTTATGAGTTGTTTATTGTTTATTGGTGAAGTAAAAGAGAAAAGAAATAAATGGGATGCTGCAAGTTTCGTGGAAATAGTAAAAAATGTGTAGGAGAGAGGAGCGTAAGAGCGTAACATGATGAAGATTACAAAAAAAAATGAGCTTTCAGTTGACATTTATGAATTAAAGCAACATTTTACAAGATGGAAAGGTTATGGAAATGTCGAAATAAGAAGAAATACTCTAAGTAAAGAGTTGTAGAAAGAGAATAATTTAAAAGTAGAAGTGTCAGAAGAATATTAATGTATGGAAAGATAGAGAGAGATAAACATAACTTAAAAATGGATAAAATAAAATAAAATGTATTTGTATTTGTATTTTAATTTTTAGTAACTGTAGCACATATTTTATGATCAGCAAAAACTTTATTATCAAATGATGTATATTCTTAAGGACATTAAGGATAAGAGCGCAGGGAAAAACATGAATGAAAAAAAATTAGTAATTCAAATAATAATATAGCTTACCTAAAAGTTTCTGATAAAATATTCTCATTCTCAGATACAAATCTAACTCACTGAACGACGATAACATTGACATATCGACAACCATATATAAAACCAAAAAATAAAACTCAAAAATCCAACTAAACACTATCTTCAAAATATTCACGTTCACTATAATAATAAAAATTCACATATATCTGGTTCTTAGAGATGCTGACCATCGACTGAACTATTTGTTACATCCACAGGTAGATCCTAGAGAGGGTAGGTAAGATCTACGAGAGGGGGTAGCTCTGACCCCACGGAGTATTCCGAATCAGAGACGCTGTGCCCTTTTTTTAGGGACGCTCAATCAATTTTTAGCCCTTGATGTACGGTTGTAGTACCCTTTGGGGTAACCGACTAGATAAAAAAAAATTTGGGCGAAAAAATTTAGATAGTCGTTAGGAGTGTGTTTTTTGTATCATTCGTATCAGTTGAAAAAATCACTAGCGGTATTTTACTATGTTATTTGCAGTGAAATATGTGGATTGACTGTTTTACCCATTCCTTTTTTACACAGTAGTTTTTTATGTATTCAAAGGATACAGCAGACAAAGGATTATCATAATGTCGGATAGTCAAGCAGCCATTAAAACACTGAGCTGCTGAGTAATCAGTTCCAAAATGGTGTGGGAATGCCTAGACAGAATCAATGAACTAGGCGAGAACACTGGAATAGAAGGAAATGAAATAGCAGATGAACTAACAAAGAGGGGGACTGAAATACCTTTCTGGGGGACCTGAACCCTTTTGAGGAATGAGCCCCAATGTAATATTGGAAGAAATAGGTAGGGCCGAGAAAAAGAGGAGATCGGAGAAGATCTAGCAGGGCTAATACAATCAAAGAGTCTTCTGGGTGACTACAACCTGTTGAGATCAAATGAATGCATAAGTCAAACAAAGTATTATCTTGTATACTAGTCTTCAGAATGTTATGTTCTTTTTTTATGGCAAAGTGTACAGTAACAGATTCAGCAACGGTGCAAATGACACACATTATCTGCAAATATAGAGTAATTGATCGCCAATGCTATAAATACCTAGAGCAGGTCTACTTAAAGCCTGATCTGGTTACAGATCTAGCTCAAGGACGGATAATAGGCTTTCCGGGTCTTTTGGACTGAAAGATGAATAAAGGGAATCCACAAATAGTCTTTATCTAGTTTTTTATTTGAAAGTATTTTGAATTCTGTAATTTTCTGAAAAAAGGAAGTGAATAGAAATTCAAAATTAAATTGGGATATCTGGAGATAAACAAACGTATCTTCGACTACCCTCATTTAAATCCTGGGTACACTAAAAAGTTCATCGAACAATGGAGTCTGCAAAAATAATTTGAATCCATACATTAGAATAAAAAATTAGGGGTTGTTAAAAAACTTCAGATAATAAAATGTGATTTATCACAGGTAGGTACGTTAAAAAAGGTCCATGGGAAGACAGCTGTAAAAAAAATAGTGGAAGTAAAAAAATCTCACGATTTTTTTAACGTAGGTATTATAGGTCATGAGATGTAAGTTGCAAATGAGATTTTGAGGGGTGATTCTTGGGAAAAAATCTCACCCCATAGAATGTCACCGTATATATATTTTTTTTTCAGTGGATCAAGTTGTAAAAAATTTTGACTTTTTGCTTATTAAAAATAGTAGATATATATCATGCCTAATTTAAAGCAATTGGAAAAACCGTTAGATAAAAAAAATAAAACTATTTTATAACGTTTTCTAAGGATAATAGGATCGCCTTATACAACAATTGAGTTAGTTTCAAATTAACAATTTTGAGAAAAATGCGAATTACATTTTTCATGTTCCAAAATGTAAGATTCATTAGATTAAGATGATTCTTTATAGACTGGCTCAAACAATTGATAAGTATTATAGCATCATTACGTCTTGTTCTTCTTCCACATCAAAATCAAGTGCTTCTATATTAAATCCACCTATATCTTCATCTACAGTGGGATCTCTATTAATTTTTTTATAGAATTTTCGATTCACTTTTATAGTATGTACAAAAAGTACGAGGAGTAA
>CAJUYH010005121.1:8358-24361 GCA_910591685.1 Galerucella tenella
CAAAATACACACCACTGCATTGCGTTATTGCTTATCTGCTAATCCTTTAACAATGAAGAAACCCTAAACTTTGCTACAACTGAAACAAATACGGGGTCGATCTACCTGTGGTTTTTAGATTTACGGAAGAAATGTAATTTAAAGAAAGAGATTTATCAAAAATTTTATGGTGCTCCCTGTAATGGTTTTGCATACTTAATTAGGGTTTATTACTCCTCGTACTTTTTGTACATACTATAATTCAGCTACTATGGAAGAGATCAACGGAGTAGATTAAGAAATATCCTATTTTGAAAATGTGCCTAATTTTGTTTTGTTTTGACGATCCGTTCAAGAGCTTAAGTCAAAATTCACTCTGTATAATAGTATAGTCAAAAGCGCTCTTATCTTGCGGGTTCAAAGGTCACTAACCATATGTATCAAATCAGAAGACACAGAGGTTACCAAAATGTGAGATTACAAACATACCCGAAGAAAGTTGATGTTTCCTGCACACTGGTTGAAGAATTTCCACTTTTTCATTCATTCTCGAAATATTCTATCAGATTAAGTACCATTTTTTTGCTTGACAATGCAATATACCGGAAAATTTCTTTTTATTATTCATATTGTCACTTTGAATTGTCAAAGTCACAAAACTGACATTTAAATAAAAACTTCGCTGGTGAAAGACTCTTTAGAATCGCTGAAAACTAAATACATATCCTTTTTTCTCCCGTCAAAATTACATAAGTCTGTCTTGTTCATCTTACGGATTTTATTTGGATGTTATGATTAAACGCAATAAAAGAAAACAAAAACAGTCAGTATGTCTTTGTTGAATCGTATGACCCGCATGATAAGACTGCATTCGACTATATCAGCGCAAATAAATAATAAGTTCTGCAACTTTTTTTTCATAGCATCATCAGATATTGTCAAATTTAAAAGCACTTTAAGCGGATTTTTGAATTTTCTAAAAATTAAAAATGAAATGCTTGGTCCAAGGTTCCAGTCCTCAGAAGATAGAGTTAACGCTTTCAAAAACTTGAACCAAAGGATCATTTCAGAAGAAGAATCAGAAGAAGACAAAAATTCATCTAAAACTCCCAAAAAACTATTCTTACTACATCACCAATATCAAGGTTCAACAAAAAGTATCAAATCTAATTAAATAAAAAGCTATTTATGACAGCACTGCGTGCAAAAATGTAAAGAAATCAATTTCAAAAATTTCCCCACACGACCTTTTACGGTTCAGAACACGTTGGATAAGGTTAAAGTTGAGAAATATTATTATGCGAGCAAGTGATTCATCAAGCGCCTTTCCAATATAGCAGAAGAAAAAAAAACGAAAAATGTAAAAATGTAAAAATCCATCACACTTTAAACGGAAAACAACATTCAATAAAACCGTGCGTAATTCATCATGTAGAAGTCTATCTTTTCCTTGCGTTTTTCCTTCGAAAGTCTTCTTTTGACAATACCGAAAAGAGATTCAGACTAGAACGAGTCGAGTGACGGATACGTTTACTGGAAATTTATCATTTTCACCCGTGGTGGTTTTAATACAATAAGAATTGAAAAGAAAGCATTTGTGGGAAACTTAATTTCTAGCTGAAATACATAATTATCTCAATAGGGTACAAGCATAAGTTTTGCTATTGGTGGGAATTGACGCTTTATCAGGTCTCCTAACACCTTGCATGCCTGTTTTTTCAAAAAAATATAAATTTTACTTTTAAAACGACTTTGGAAATCATACAAATTTGGAAGTCTGCCAAAACGCGCTTTACGTCATAAAAATGGCTGCCCCATGGTGTGACGTCATTTGTTTACGTTCTTATTCGTGTATCACGCTCTGAGTTCTTGTGACCTAATTTGTTTCTGAAAGCATTAAAAATGGATGAAGTCG
The DNA here is from genome assembly GCA_910591685.1 of Galerucella tenella. Classification (NCBI taxonomy): domain Eukaryota; kingdom Metazoa; phylum Arthropoda; class Insecta; order Coleoptera; family Chrysomelidae; genus Galerucella; species Galerucella tenella. The sequence goes on from CAJUYH010005121.1 coordinate 10,253, forward strand.
AAAAAAACACTTTGTATTCCAAGTATTACATTGTTCCAGTGTGTAAATCAACGTCTATCATAACTCCAGACAAAATATTTGTTACTTTACCTGGTGGCGCAAGCAAAGGGCATTACTTTTGTTTGTGAAGATCATTTTAATGTAAGTACCTACTTCTATGCTGGTAATTTGTATTCTTAAATAGTTTGAGGTTATGTACCTATATGTCTAGGAATCAACCATAAAACATCATTTTCTTACGACCACATATCGAAATATGGTTGGTATATATTATATAAATAAAACATAGTTTAAATCGTACTCACGATAATGCTTTAACTCCTCTTATTTCCTCTGCATTAAAGCAGCTGTTTGACTTCATAAATTCAAGCAGCATAAATGAGTCTACTTTGGGCAAGTTATCAGTTTGTGCTTTTACAAAACCTTCGCTAGCCATATCTTTACTCACAAAATATGAAAGAATCGTCACTGATCACTGAACTAGTAAATAAAAAAAATTCTTCCGAAAGTTTTAAGATATCCTCGGAAATATCAAATATTTATGACCACTTTCTACTTTACGTTGACTTTTAAAAATGAAAAAAAGCACACACAAACACGTAATGGTCTCAAAAAAACATATAAATGAAACATATAAATGATATTTTTACGTCGACTAAGCAATTAATAGTTGATTAAAATACAATATAAACAAACAGCTACACATAACCTAATGCGATACCGGCCATATTGACATAAGTAAACACAAGAGATATGACATCACACGTATCATCGGTAGCGTTCGGAAATCCTCGGGTTGTGGTCGGAAAGAGCATTGAAATTTGAATTTTATTTCAAAATTTGGGAGTAATTTCCAATGGAAACTTGTTTATTTCCTATTATTAGTAATTTTTGATATTGATATCATATTTACTATTTTAATTAATATCCAAGCAAAATATGAAATATGCGTGTACTCTATTGCCACAAAAGAATTAACCAGAAAAGGAATTTTTGGCAAAAACATAACAATCTGCACTGATAGTAGACAAGCCCTCTTGGCCTTGAACAGACAACGTGTTATATCGGGCTAGTACTAGAGTGCCACCAAGATTTAGCAGATAACAATATTATCCTGAGGTGGGTTAAAGGGCACGACAGGAGTAAAGGTAATCACATTGCTGAATCTTTAGCCAGGGTAGCGGCTGGACTCAGTGACACCAGTGACACCTACGGCCTAACGACTTCGACAATTGCGGAACTAGCTAAACGTTACACCCATGCTCAATCCCTTAAGACATGGGATGGAATCAATGGTTGCAGGATCACCCTGGGCGACCCTGGGAAGCTGGCGCCGAAGAAATATTTGGCGACGACCAGGAAAAACCTACGTTTAACAGTAGGATTTCTAACTGGCCACTGTCAACTAAGGAAACACCTTCATACTATAGGGCTAGCGGACGCACCACTATGCAGGATGTGTGAACATGAAGATGAAACTGTCAGGCATGTCTTATGCGAGTGTCCAGAGTTATCGTCAATAAGAGAGTGTGTGTTCGGTGAGTCTTGGCCTACACCTGCCGATATAAAGGAGATGTCTCCTAGTGACCTTCCTGAGAAGGATAGGGTGGACGATGACCTAGGAGGACAACTCCTCGGAAGGATGTACAATGGGTCACATGGTGCCTAAGTGCTGTGAGATACAGATACATTATTATCCACTTAAGATGAGTTATATAAGCTTGAATTATCAAAATCACCAATACAAAGGACAAAACTATTATACGAACGGTAAAAAATACTTTCCGATTTCCCTTCTCAGGAAATAGTTGCCATAAACTGAGTTCAATAAGCCGTAAAAGAAAATAAATCTTAACCAACGGTGGAAAACATTTCCATCCGATTATTGATGATCGTTAAATTGCATTCGGCAGTTAAGGTCTACCCTCGGCCCCGGTCAGGAAGAAATTCCCAGATTGAAAAATGACTATTGGCTAATGCCACTTAAGCCAATCACCACATTTGAAACTTGTTATTATTCAGAATAGAATTTGGAGACGAAAAGAATCTCACTTCATTTTATTATTTAATGTTCGAACTCTGTCAAAGATACTACATACTATTACAAAACAAGTACTTCGCTGGCTATATGCCACAAAGGACATTGAATTACACTCATCAGTAGAAGGTAGATAACATCGGTCCAGAAGCTCTGAGAGCATAATACTGGACAGGAGACATTAAGAATGCGATAACGAGACATCTCCATATATAAATTATTAAATAATTATTTACTTAACTAGTTTTCTGTGAAAAATTGTCTCTTTGGTATAACGTCAATAGATGTCAAAGATACACAATATATGTTGGACCTGACTGTGAGGGACTCGAGGAGACAAACAATCTTCAGAGAAGCCAATGTGCCACCTGAAGTATATGACACACATCCAATTGAAACTGCTAAAGGCCGCTTGACATGGTGCAATACAACCTGCAAGGGATTGCATGCAATTTCTTGCAAGGTCAAAATATTAAAAGATGAATCTTTCACGCTGTTTGACGTTATGCAAGTCTCTTGCAATTGCGTCATGGTTGCCATCAACCAAAACGAATCCTTTTCTCTTCTGTTTTGCCAACCCACCAAAAATAAATAATTTGTCTAACCTCAAATTTTATTAATTTTTTGTGTAATCTGTTTAAAAATGAAAATAGCAAAACAAAGCAAAGTGGTGAAGAAAAAGGTTATCGGTGGATCACTGGCAATAATTATAGCTTCTGGAGCCTAATGAACAGAAAAGAGCACCGAGGCGATGGTGAGCCAGGCCCTGGCTGGATAGAACTAGAGGAAATATACCTAAGTTCGGCTCTAGAATTAGATGAAAAAGCATATAAAAACTTTTTGAGAATGGATGAAGGAACATTTGGAAAACTCCTTAGAAAACATAAAACATAAAATAACAAAAAAAGGTAGAACGTGTCGCGGGACACACGGTTTAAGCAAAAATTATGTAATACATCTGACGTTATAGATAAACAATTTGCATATTCCTCGGTGGTCGAGTAGTAAGCAAACCAGACTCTCACGCGGTAGACCCGGGTTCGATTCCTCGTTAATAAGTTTTTATTTACTGTTAATTCTATTTTTAAATAATTATTCTGCTTGATATTAATAACGACAACAGGTAGACGTTTGAAATATTTAGCAGAATATTCATTATTATAGATAATGGTACCGTACCCTTCATGAGGGAGTCCGACTGGCAACATCTACTAATAACAGCATCGTATATTTTATAAGGGAAACCGTAGCATTATACAAATTCGACATTCAAGAACTGTACGTTTACCACGAAAAAATTAGTGGAAACATAAAATTGAATTGTTAAATTTTCAATTTGAAGTTATATTACAGTTTATAGACATTTTTATTTTCTAGATTTTTTCTTAAGTGGGTCGTAGAAAAAATATGCTGTTCGACTCGTGTGGATGGTCCATATCGCACTTAAACGGTTGAGCACTCCGCCTACGGCGTCGTGCTCAAACTTCGTCCTCGTGCGATATGGCCATCATATCCACACTAGTTGCAGAAACTACTATTTCTATCCAAATATGCCCTTTTACATTTAAAAACAACCTGCCAAATGTCAAATCAATTTATCCATCCATTTTAAAGTTATCGAATTAAACATTCAAGTTTTCAAAATTTCAACACCCTGTATTTTGAAAAGTAAATGTGCTAGACCCCTTAATCCTTATATCATTTTGTACAATTTTACGAGAGGAATCTACATGCAAACGTTGTAATCACCCTTAACCGAGATGCTTTTGCGCGATCGTATTGAAATCAATTCCGAATGAAATAATTTAAATTTCTTCGAAATAAACGAAATGTCAAAAGTGACATTCATACTTCTCGATCAGTTTAATGTATAATTTGCATTTTGGTGAAATTGTTTTTATGCTATTTATTACTTTTCGACGTCTGAACGGTAAGTAAATCACTTACCGACGTGTTAAACTTAGAAACCCTTAAACACAACCTACCGTCCTGACAACCGATGCTGTAAATAAACAAAAAAGATCAATCGCGAAAAAAAAATTATGTGAATAATAGTAAAAATTTATCCGAACAAATTCAAGTAGATCACCAGCACTGCGAATACCAGCTTTGCATAGAATTTTAATGTAGCATCAGTGGTTCAGTGGTAGAATGCTCGCATGCCACGCGGGCGGCCTGGGTTCGATTCCCGGCCTAAGCATATGAATCGCTGCTTCGTAAACGAGAGAGAGACTCAAGAGAGAGCACACGCACGCAAGCAAGCACATAACGAAGCAACGTAACATAACGTAACGTAACGTAACGGTCAGATCTTTTGCGTCGCGACCACAGGTCGCTCAAACATAACCTGACGTAAGGAACTAAAGTTCCAAAAAAGATACACAGATATTCCAACTCCGTTCAATATAGAAGTATAATTCAGTTTCTTCAAAAATGCGTTTTTTAGAAAATTTCATGACACTTTTTGCTAAGAGAATGATTTTATCGAAAAACTAGGTCAACCAAGTGATTCTTAGTCCCAAAAAAATGTCTAACAAAAAGAATATAGCCATTTATATCACTTACGTGTCCAAATGATCAAACTAAACTACACAAAATAAGTTATCACCAAATATAGACATTACAATCTCAAAGAAAAAGAACTCCTACTGACCATATTTCTTCAAGGACCATTATAAAAACGAAAATTGTGTTTTTTTCTACAATGGGCCTCATATTTTCTTCTGAATAGAGCAACAATTCAATGTATAGGTTTTCTTATCCATTTGAATGGTTTTTTTTTCGGAAGATTCTGAGTAATAATACAAAAACGTAGGTATTTCTGGAAGTTTCAAGTCATAACTACCTTTATTTAGCAATTTGTGTCGAGATAAATGTTTTCTGAGAATAACAATAGTAATAAAAAGAAAATGTTTAGTTTTCTTTGAAGGAATAACAACAAAAAATAACAAGGAAGTATTAAATCTTTATGGATGTGATAAAAATAATTTTAATGATAGTTGGATTCATTAGTTTTGTATACATTTTGTATTGAAATATTCTGATAAAATGTAGGTATATTTTACTCCTTTAGGATTATGCTTGATATAATATCTCACCTCCAACTTATCCAATTCAAAATATCACCACAAGTTTTTGATATGTGGAAGAATAGTCCGGTTTCATACAAAAAATAAATCATAAAATATGTCAATATCTACAGAAAAACGTTAAATAGTGTTAATAATAAACATTTGTCAACTAAATATCAATAATCCGTTTGAATATATACAGATTGCGAAAGGTCTATTCGAGCCATGCGATATACACAAGTGCGGGAGGAAAATATGAGAAAAACACTTGAAAGAGAAGGAAATAATAATTGTGCGCAGCCAGCTGTTGCCAAATGTATTTATCGGTAAACATTATTCCCACCTTTTGTCGGCAAAAATGTTAAATACCAATAATTGTTGAATCTAAAGCAGTGTATAGATTTTATTTATCGCAGATTGTAATTTGTCCATTTATTTTCTTGTACTATATTATTTTATTCTTATCTGTGCTGATCTCACTCATTTTTCAAAAGTCAATAAAATACACCCCACAAAAATTATCGCATCACTCATTATTTTTTAAATATTTTAAATGTATTGCCTGTTTTTCGAATTTCATTATTATTACGAATTAAAACACCAATAGATACGCCTTTTGCAACATTTATTTTATATCAGTTTAATCTACAGAGGACAATAAGTTTGATTTACCAAAACAGAAAACAAATGAACGGTGCTTAAACTAAAATCAGCCAATGAATTTCGTCTTGGAAGGCTTCCAAACAGGTTTTGGATGTATCCTTGCGGCATGTTTTCCCAGGAGTTAAAAAGAACATTTTGAAGATCATCTAGTGTTCTTATTGGTACCGGATGTTGCTGAATTTGCCATCCTAGATGATCCCAGACATGCTCTATTTGGTTAAGGTCCGGGCTATGTTCAGGCCAATTCAGGGTGCGTATCTCGACCTCTTCTAAGTACTGCCGAACCAGTCTAGCAGCGTGTAGACGAGCATTATCGTGCATTTGCACAGAGATGTCACCGATATGAGGCATATAGGGCACTACATGGGGCTCTAGGATATTGGTTATGTACCTGTCAGCATTTAGTCTTCCATCATTCACTGGTACTAGCTCCGTGCGACCCTTGAAAGAAATTCCTCCCCAAACCATGATATAGAGCCAACACCAAAGCTTTCAGTTTGACAAAAATTAACCTGATCGTGACGTCCACCACATATACTGGTAGCCTATCTGATGAATACAGACAAAATCTTGATTCATCCGTGAATAAAATATTGGACCAATCTTGAATATTCCAATTTGCGTGTTCTCGAGCAAGTTCCAATCTTGCTACTCGATGTTCTCTGGTAAAACGTGGACCTCTAGCTGGCACTCTGGCTCGTATATCTGCTTCTCTCAGCCTATTTCGAACTGTTTGTAGGACATTGAGGACATTACGAGCAGCCAACAGATCTGTTTGCAGTCTTCGAGCGGTGGTATGCCTATTTAACCTCAAATAACGATCATCTACTACTGAAGTTACCCTTCCGCGGCCTTGTCCGGGTCTTCTGGTTAGCTGCCCTGTTTCTTGGTAGCGAACAACAACTCTGGATATGGTGCTCCAATTACCCCTGCGTCCATCTTGTATGAGCGCGCTGATTCTAGCGGCTTCTTCATGTCTCTGTCTTCTCACATGTCTTGTTAAACGTTAAGGCACATCCATTATTTACAAAATAAATTTAAATTTTCACTATACAATAACACAATTTGCTTAGAAAGTTCTCGATCTCAATGCATTCTCCAAGAAAGAAATGATTTACTCGAGCATTTTTGCTTCCAAAAAAGTTTGTAAGAAATTGTGATAATTTTTTTCCCATGATAAGAAACCAGGAATATCTATTAAGTTGATACATATACAGATTGTAACAAAAAACTAAAATTAAGTATTAGAAATATCCTAAAATACCAGAGATGCGATAATTTTTGTGGGGTGTTTATTACGAATCTCGAATTTCTCCCAATAAATACGGCGATATCCCGTATTAAAAGTTAAATGCAAAATAAGATAATTATTCCTTAGAAAGTACAAAGTACAAAGTACCAACGCTGACTGCGCACAATTGTTCTTCTCTCTCTTTCAAGTAGTTTTGCTCATATTTTGCTTGTGTAAATCGTATGACTCGAATAGACTTTACGCGATCTGTATAAAAGTACCTATATTTGTTCATATCCTGGCCTAAATTGTGAGAGAGCTTTAGAGAAAAATTCTGTTTATTTTCCTAAGTGCTTATGCACATTCAAAGAAAATTGTATTCGACTTTAGTATGAAAATATTTCTGACGAATATATATGTGTGTGAGTATTCACTTCGGAATTTTTCCCTACATATTCGATGCTTCCTTAAAAAGTCTGCATTCTTTCTGACATCCTTATGGATAATTTAGAAGGAAAAAATCAGTCAAAATAGGTATATTATGTCAGTGGGTTACTTAATGAATAAATATCCCAGAATAATTATTCTATAAGTTTTGGAATAGTAATTTACGTTACAAGACCGGAAAGTAGTGTTGGTGAGAGCTTGGTGAGATCTGAAAAACACTTATTCTCAGGTGCGTGACGTACAATATTTTTTTTTTAGACGAACACTTCAATATACATTCAATTCTTTATTTAACTTTTTAAAACAAAGTGATTAACAAAACTAAAACCAGATAAAATAATAAGTTTGACATAAACGACAAATTAAAAATCAACGAACACTCGACAATATATCGAAACTTTGTTACCATAGTAACGAAATCGAGGTAGATTGTATCATAAAAGAGTGATTGGAAAAATGAAAAGAAAATGTACGTCATGGACCGGCAATAGTATATTATATACCGCGGGACTGAAGTAGTACATTTAATCCTGAAGGTAAAGTTTATGGCCCGACCGCAGGGAGGGCCATAATTTACCTGAAGGATTAAATGTGGGCGTACATGAACTGCGGACCAAAAACCATAAATGATTTTCAAAATTTGTCATGTGTTTTTAATGACCCATGAATTGCGGACCAAGTCGAAAGAGAAGGACTGCATCCTTGTTTTCTATGATAGATTTGAGTGTGTAGTAGTTTGATGTACGTATTTGTGAGGAAGGCTGCATCCTCGTTTTACGTAATAGGTTTGAGTATGTAGTAGTTTAATGTACGTATTTGTGAGGAAGGCTGCATCCTCATTTTCCGTAATAGATTTGAGTGTATAGCAATTTGATGTACGTATTTGTGAGGAAGGCTTAGTCCGCAATTCATGGTTTTTAAAAGAGGGGTCTTCTTGGTTTGGTCCGCAGTTCGAGTACGGAATTATTAAAATCAGGTAATCGGTCCGCAATTCGAGGCCGCCGTTAAATGTACTTCAGTCGCAAGGTATATACGATACTTTTCGTACTTCCGGTATTATTTTATTAATTATTTCAATAATTTCAATCAGTTTTTTCTCTCTTCAACTCATTTAATAAACTGTCTTTAAAATAAGTTACCATAGTAACATTGCGTTGTGACAGTTATAATTTAGAAACATTGTCATTACTAGTGTCATTGTAAAGAAACATTGTTATTGATAATTATTGGTATCATGAGTGAAGAAGGTGTATCTGATATTGATAAAAGAGCAGCCGAAGTAGGTGAAGAATTGTTACCACCGAAATCTAGAAAACTATACGAGCAGCAGTACGATGCTTTTAAAAAGTGGTGCCGCTTAAAAAATGTGAGACAACCTACTGAAAATGCGCTGTTAGTCTACTTCGATGATAAATCAAAAGCGGTTTGTGCCTCAACTCTCTGGGCACATTACTCAATGCTGAAATCGGTTATTAACATTAGAGAAGATATTGATATAAGTAAATTTCCAAAATTATTAGCTTTTTTGAAGAGAAGAAATGAGGGATTTAAGCCAAAGAAGTCAAGAATTCTCACGTCTGAGCAGGTAGATCAGTTCTTACGGGAGGCTCCGGATGATAAATATTTAATGCTTAAGGTAAATTTGGAAATTTGTTTATATTCAGAAATTTTAAGAAATCAATTTTTTTGTAGGTTGCACTTATTTTGGGCGTTGCGGGAGCTTGTCGTGGAAAAGAGTTGGTTGATTTAGAAATCGACGATGTGAGAGATTTGGGCGATTCCTTCCTAATTGCGATTAGAAACACCAAAAGTAAAATTGACCGAAATTTTGTGATCAAAAATTCAGCAAACAGTGCCATCAGTTTTGTGGCGATATTTCGGAAATATGTGGCATTGCGAAAGACAGGGACAACTCATTCAAAATTTTTTGTTCAATACATCAACAAAGAATGTACTACGCGAGTAGTAGGAAAAAACATGTTTGGTACATTTCCACGGCAAATAGCAGCTTTCTTGAAATTAGAAAATGCGACGTCTTATACGGGACATTGTTTTAGACGCACATCTGCGTCTTTGTTAGCTGATTCGGGAGCAACAATAGACGTGCTGAAGAGACATGGAGGATGGAAATCCTCCAACGTGGCCGAGGGATATATTGAATCGTCTATTAAAAATAAACAAAAAATTTCAGATAAAATATTTGGTCAAGTCGCCGATTCGTCCACTATAGTTATGCCACAGTCCTCATTCTCGCTTCCTGTTTCCGCAGGATCTTCGAAACAAACACCAGTTCAATATGAAAAGGACCTATCTGTTACTCGTCAGTTACCTGCTGCATTAACCCAGGAAAGACTGGTCAATATGACGAACTGTCACAATATTAATTTGAATATTAACGTTAATTACCATTCTAATTAATTATATTTTTCAATAAAATATCCCTTAAATTCGTTTGTTTGTGATTTAATCGTTCCGGGAGTTTCGTCAATATTTAATCCCGGAGGGATTAAATGTGACACTTTAGTACCTGTCACAAGGGAGTGAAGTTGTCACTTTAGGCCCGGAAGTACGAAAAAGCTTTTTCGTGCAACCGGACGCAAAACAAGCATTTTGCAGCCGCAACAGAGGCCGCAAAATGATATTTTGCGGCCGTTACCCAGAGAATGATATTTTGCGGCCGTTACCCAGAGTGACGGCCGACAAAAATTTTTACGGCCGTTCCCATAGTGACCGCCGGCAAACTGAACGCCACTACAGCATTTGACATTTCTGAAATATGACAATAACAATGTATTTCGAACCAAAAACTAACTGTCTTTTCTAAAGAGACATAATGTTTATTGAAATTATGTAATTTTCACGGTTGCACGAAAAATATTGTGTATACTATGGCCGCGAAATGTTTTCGCTCGAGATTATCTTGCCTCGGCCGGAGCGGCCTCGGCGATAATCTCTCTCTCGGAACGCGAAAAAGCATTTTGCGGCCTTAGTATACAAATAACTATTACCGGTCTAGATCGGCAAAACGTTATTTTCTGGACTAAAAATTGTCCAGAAAGTGTATATTTTCTGGTAGGTCTTTAAAAAATATATTTTTCAAAAACAGTGACCATTCAACAAAGAAGCTACAACTACTTCCCGGGCTCTAGGCCCCGACGGGTATTGAATTACACTTCATAGTCAAACGGACTTGATATGATCAGTGTCTTTGAAAAAAAAACCTGTACAACCACGTATAGTTTACTCCAAAGCCTAAGGATTAAGTGGGGAATGGGTAACAATACCAGCGTGGTTCGAACAGAGCTGAATAGTATCTCCAGGAAAGGAATTTCCGGCAAAAATATAACAATCTGCACTGATAGTAGACAAGCCCTATTAGCCTTGAACAGACAACGTGTTATATCGGGGCTAGTACTAGAGTGCTACCAAGATTCAGCTGACGCCTCGGCAGATAACAATATTATCCTGAGGTGGATTAAAGAGCATGACAGGAATAAAGGAAATCGCATTGCCGATTCTTCAGCCAGGGAAGCGGATAGACTAAAACATTTAGGACCCAGTGACACCTACGGACTTACGATTGCGGAACTAGATAAAGGTCACACCCATCCTCAATCCCTAAAGATATGGGATGGTATCAAAGGATGCATTCTTGCCAGGATCACCCTGGGCGACCTTGGGAAGCTAGCGCCGTAGAAATATTTGGCGATGACCAGAAAAAACCTACGTTTAACAGTAGGAATTCTGACTTGACACTGACAGCTAAGGAAACAACTTCATACTATGGGGCTAGTGGACATACCTCTATGCAGGGTGCGTGAACATAAAGATGAAACTGTCAGGCATGTCTTATGCGAGTTATCGTCAATAAGAGAGTGTGTGTTCGGTAACTCTTGGCTTACACCTGCCGATATAAAGGAAATGTCTCCTAGTGACCTGTCCACCTTCCTGAGAAGGACAGGATGGACGATGACTTAGGAGGACAACTCCTCGGGAGGATGTACAATGGGTCACATGTGGACTAAGTGCTGTGAGCCTCCTACACTCACCCTTCCTACTCTACAGATACAGAGAATAGACTGAATAGACGAGTTTTTCTAACATTTTCCAAATTCATTTTCTCGGTTTGTAAACGACGAGCTCACGGTATTTCAATAAATATTCTTCGACTGAATAACTGACTGTCGTTCAAAAACAAAGCTTTTTATTTCTATTTTTACGATATAGCGTTTCAAAGCTCAGTTCCAATTAACAACACATGTTTCTCTAAGAAAAACAAGCTTTTTGTTTTTGTAAACAAGACGCGATCGCTAAATGTGGCTTCCATTTGGAAATAATGTATTGTCTAATGAAATTTAATTGACTGTTGATATTATCACTGATAGTTCTTTAACTAGGATTTATTATTTTTCGGATTTACCACTAATTTTATTACTTTCGGTCTGTTAAATCGAATGCGACGAAGATTTACTGTTTTTCTAAGAAAAATATGTCAATTTTTATTGGTACTGTTTGAAAAACTGTATCTTGATGAATCCGAACCACTTTAAGAGTCATATAACCCACAAAATTCAAAAAAACAGACACGTTTTTAATAATTCAGTTAATTTAAAGTATCTTAGATAATTTATTGAATATTATTTTTGAAATATTACAAAATTTTGAACTCAATTAAGACCTATCACTAAATTATGTTGTTTTTTTATCTAATAAATAATAGTTTCTATCAAATCGTACTGTTTTTCTATAAATAAGCATTATTATTATTATCTTGAAGAAGAATATAAAAAATTAAATATAACAAACAACAATTTTTCATGCAATTTCCTGCACTACGAAATTTTTGATGTTATAAATCCACTTTAGAATCAGCAAGGGGCATATGTTTTCCTGGAACTGAAAACATTCAGCGCAGCACTTAATTTTTAACTTGATGTTTTTCCGCAATTCCGAAATACCCTAAGGACGTTTGCACAGCTTTTTTTTTGTAAAAATTAATCGCTAAATCAAATTCTATTACCCATAAGTGCATTTTTCTTTCATTTTATTTATTAATTGAGGAATTCCTGGATAAAAAAATTGTTTCTGAAGCTTTTAAAAAGTTGAGGGACTTTCCCAAATAAATAAATCATCCAAACATATCTATCTTTAGAATTTATTCCGCAAAATCTTTGTTAGACGTCCCATTAGTGACTTCCAGTACCAACTTTCACCATAAGACAGTTTGCAACTTTCAGAGACTTCTCAATTCCACTACGCTTACCTCTATTTTTATGCTTATCTTTACCACTTCCAAGTTTTTATTTTATTTTTTTTTTATTTTACCGCATCAACCTCTAGGGTGTGACTACATGAAAAAACATACAATAGTTCTTATATTTTAAAATAGAGATTGGAGTCTTTCAGAAATTTGGGTACTTTTTCACAGTTTTCACTTAACGCGCGTTTCATATTAGGTGGGATGTTGTTAACTGTTCTTCTAACACTAAAACTTGCACAATCCAACAGTATATGTTTTATGGTTAGAGGCACATCACATATTAAATACTGCTTTGGTGGTTCTTTATTGAATAAATGCTGGTGTGTGATGGCTGAATGTCCTATTCTTAACCTGTTTAAAACAACCTGGTCTTTTCTGTTCTGTGGAAGTGTTAATCTGGATTTTACCGATGGCATGATTTCTTTAAGTAGTGAATTGGTTTCTTCCCATCTTTTTTGCCAGATATTCCATCCAAAATCCTTTATAACTGGTTTGAAATCAGAAAATGGAATTTTTTCAAAAAATGGTAGATTTTCGCTGCTTACAGAATGTCGTGCAATTTCATCGACTTTTTCATTCGACGGTATGCCTACATGAGAAGGAACCCACAGGAACTCTACTTTAACGTGTGTTTTCTGAATCTGTAAAGTTCTTTTTTAATGCTTAAGAGTATTTGGTGAGTGGGAAATAGTTGTTTCATTCCTAAGAGAGCACTGTAGGAGTCCGATATTAATATTAATAAGTTTTTGTTTGGCTGTTTGTAGCTTCTCAAAGTTTCAAGTAACTACTCCTGTATATACTGAACAGTGATGTACAGTAGATGTAGATCCAAGTTTATTTGGGATATTTAATATTTTCTTCTTCCTCACAGATATACAGTGTGAACCATTTTGTTTGGAAGCACCCCTGAAAAATCCATAATTCTCAACCAATTTTGTTTTAATTTTTTTGGTTAGATTCAGTATTAAAAACAGTATTTTGGCACAAATTTTCATAGCTTAAGGCCCTCTTTGTTAATTTATCTTTGCCAAAAAAATACAGAATATACCACTTTTTCCAAATTCATGTTGTAATAACTTTGTCGTAAATAAAAAAATGTTCATAAAATTTTGGTAGTTTAGATTTGTGATGATTGTGAATCCAGTGGTATAGTCATATTTGAGAAAAAAAATGCCTAATGTACTTTTGTGTTTTTTGGCAATGAAAAATTAACATAGAGGGCCTTGAAAATAGTTGTCAAGTTTTCAAGTTTCTCAAGTTTTTTATTATTTCCATAGTAAAGTACATATAGATAATAAAGTGATATTTGTAGTTATAAACATACATAAAGACACCTAATTGAGCATTTCACCTATAGTCTGTGCAGAAAGTACGAGGAGTAATAAACCCTAATTAAGTA
>CAJUYH010005122.1:0-20104 GCA_910591685.1 Galerucella tenella
TATTACAAAAGTTATTAAAGGTGGATACTTTTATCTGAAAAGCACTGATTTATATTTTCCGTAATTTTGCAAGTTTTTGGTTAATAACAAATGACTGACCATCGGGACAAAAAAGTGTATTAAGGTTTTTTGTTCCTGATAATATAATTAATCGATATCAGTACCCCCCTGTAGGCAAACTATTGATAAAACGTCACTAAGAAATTATGTATGAAATAATTTAAATATTAACGGTGATCCATATATACATGGAAGTTCTATAAAAAACGTCGTTTTTAATTCAGGAAATTTGTATTGCTAGCATGTCTTTTATTGATGTTCTTAACTGTGTATGAAATGGTATTAACGTGATATTGATACTTCTAGAAATGACCGATCATGCGAATGACCAAATTAGAAAACGAATATTAAAAGAAATTGGCCTGGTTATTCTTTATAGATAACTGTACAACAGAAGCTATTAAAAATAATTGTTGACATATATCCCGTTTTAAAGAGAGAGAACTTTTATAAAAAGTCTAATGTTTATGTTCAAGATAATCGAACAATTGTACTGGTTTTTATGTGTTTTCATTGTTTATCACATAATATTTTATATACCAATGTTTAAAATTTATATAAAGGGTGGGGCAATCTTCTGACATCGGAGGATTACATCGTTGTGGTGAGAGATAGAACTCCATAGTTTTGCGTCAGCTAATACAGTTACTGAGGGCACATTTTGAAAATACTTTCGATTCTACAGGGTGTTCCAAAACCACGTAGCAGCACAAACTTACATTTTTTTAAATAGAACGTATTATATTTTGTTCAAGAATCGGAAAGATCTCACCGAGAGCGTTACAAAAATATAGCACTTTAATATATTATAAGGGTGTTTTACAAAGATATGGCCAATTATAAGCAAAAAAGACCTCCTCTTTAACACTCTGCAAAACAGTAAACTATAATAAATCAACAGGTCTTTGTATTCAAATGTCATACACATATCTTTGGCTGTGCTCAGTATTAATTACTTTTTTTATGTGTGGCTTCTTTAATACAGGATGAATCAGAACGCAAATATCTCAAAATTTTTAAATGAATCACCCTATAAGTCTCTTTACAATTTGTTAGTACAATTAATAAACTTTCAAACGATGTAGTACACTTAGGGCATGAGTTAATTGAAAATCGTAGATATTTTATGATAATGGTCAAAAACAAGTATTTTACGTACACAAATTAAATGGTATTCAATTTTTACATGCAACATCTTGTGAATTTTAACATTTCTAAGGCATGAATTATAAATTATATTATAAACTGATCGAGAAGTATAAATGTCACATTTGATCATTTCGTTCATTTCGAGGAAATTTAAATTATCGCGCAATAAATGGTATATGCATTTCGAACGTCAAGGGCAATACCGGTCTCCAGCAAAATTAACATTGCCGTCGAGCGGTAAACAACCCTTACCGTTCTTGATACTTAATATACTATTGTTTACTGTAAGTAGGCTAATGCCATTATAGTACTAATAAATATAAATCAGTTTGTAGTCTTCACGAAATAATTATTCATCACAAACAGTATATCTTAGTTATGTAAAATGCAAGCTTGTATTTTATTTTCCAACTTTTTCTGTTTTTGAAAAACTCTCAATTTTGAAAACCAACATTATAAGAACACTCACATTTACATAAATGTACATTGACATTCTATAAAACGTATAGAAGTTTTTTTTTTTTTAAAACGAGGATATTACTCTATCCAACATAGCTTGAGTTTAGTGTGGAAAATGCGTTACGATTCATTTCTTTCACCTCTTCTCTGGTAGTAAGTTCCGTTTGATACACAAGTTGCTTGATGTATCCCCATAAAGAGGAGGTCACGAAATTGGTCCACCACGTCCTATCCACCTGTCGGTAAAATGTCTGTTTAACCACTGACGTACACAACGAAAGTGATATACAGTTGCTCCATCTTGTTGGAACCACAAGTTAACTATTGTGTTTGAATAAACTTCCACAACACAAACGAAGAATACAGTAATATTTTTATGACATTTTTTAGTATATACTATTTTGATAGTAGCCCACTTGAAATAATCAAAAATATGGCTTGATTATGTTTCACCCATTCTCAAACAAGCCCATAATAACAATTCTTGAAAGTGAAACATGAATAAATATGAAATTTTTGGTAATTCCAGGTACCTACGGTATTAGCAAACATTTTATTTCATCGATTAGATATTGTAGTTGCATCCAAAATTACGATTAAAATGTATGCCTTAGAAATGTTAAAAATTACAAGAGGTTGCATGTAAAAATTTAATACCATTTAATTTGTATATGTAAAATACTTGTTTTTGACCATTATCATAAAATATCTACGATTTTCCATTAACTCATGCCCTAAGTGTACTACATCGTTTGAAAGTTTATTAATTGTACTAACAAATTGTAAAAAGACTTAGGTATAGGGTGATTCATTTGAAAATTTTAAGATATTGCTTGATTTGCGTTCTGATTCACCCTGTATTAAGGAAGCCACAGAAAAAAAAGTAATTAATACTGAGCACAGCCAATGATATGTGTATGACATTTGAATACAAAGACCTGCTGATTTATTATAATTTACTGTTTTGCAGAGTGTTGAAGAAGAGGTCTTTTTTGCTAATAATTGGCCATATCTTTGTAAAACACCCCTATAATATATCAGAGTGCTATATTTTTGTAACGCTCTCGGTGAGATCTTTCCGATTCTTAAACAAAATATAGTACGTTCAATTTAAAAAAATGTAAGTTTGTGCTGCTACGTGGTTTTGGAACACCCTGTAGAATCGAAAGTATTCATACAAACTTATAAAGTTCTATCTCTCACCACAACGAAGTAATCCTCCGATGTCAGAAGATTTCCCCACCCTGTATAAGGAACAAATACTATAGGTTAAACGTTTAGAGAGCACTGGGAAAATTTGGGGCAGCTTCAGGATTCCAATCTTGGAGTATTAATAAATAAGATTTATTTATCAGTTATTGGTAAAGTGTAAATGGGCACCTCACGAAACTACTGGAGGAAGAGAATGACTTAGCCTTAGAAAGGATATTTCGGCAACAAATAGTGAATGAGTTGCTTGGAAAAACTATAAAATTTAAAAAAATACTAGCTGACCCGGCCACGCGCTGCTGTGGCTAATGTTTTTGTCATATTACATTGTTGTAAACCATTTTAGGGGAACGGTAAGAGAACATATCAGACATGGGCACCACCATGCTTTTTTACATAGATGCCATTTGCAAAAAAACATGGCGACCTTCATGACTGATTTTCTACTACTATTTCTACTACACTCACCGGCATGAAAAACGGAGCAGTTGAATTTTTTTAAACAAACTTTAAATTTTAATGCTTTGTGATGTTTTATTATTATAATACACACGAATAATATAACATGTTTAAAATATTTCTTAACAACAATTGAACCTTTATTTGAAGAAAACAAGTGTTCCGAACAATTTAAAAAACGAGAACAAAAAATTTTTTGTAACAATTTAAAAACCCAGAACGAAAATAAATTTCTTATGTGTCATATCGACTTTAAATTATTCAAAGCTGAAACGACTTGCTATCCCAAACTTTGGAGTCGCATTATTAATAACGGGTGTTGCCCCCACGTTCTCGAATTAATGCCTGTATCCTTCTTGGCATGCCTAAAATCAAGTGTGGAATAAACTCCCATTCCTCTAAAAGAGCTTGTCGCAACTGATTTAAAGTTAAAGGAGCAGGAACACGACTTCGCATTCTTCGCCCAAGCACGTCCCGAACATGTTCTATGGGGTTGGTATCTGGGCTTAACGCTGGCCAGTTCATAGCAGGAATGTTTACCTCGTTTAAATATTGTTGAGTGATTCTCGCAGTATGAGGTCTTGCGTTGTCATAATAAGAAGAAAGTCATTTCCAATAAAATCAACATAAGGGACAACAAAATCTTGGAGAATGTCCTCAATGTACCTGGCAGCAGTTAAGGAGCCCACACCATAACGGATCCCTCTTGATATCCTACCCTAGGGCTGAAGGTACATTCAGCAAAACGTTCGTGTGGCCTTCGCCATACTCTCACGGCCATCTGGAGACCGTAGGCTAAATCTCGACTCGACGATTTCGTAGACTTTGTAAGGTGATAAAACGATCACCACGAGCGCTAGTTCTGCGTTGAAGACCAGTTCCAGGTCGTCTATTGTAAGCTCCAGTTTCCAAAAAACGTGTAAAAATACATTATACTGTCGGGCAACATAAATTTAACCTATACTTTAGCCTTAGCAACATGTGGTGGTTATGCTATTAATTGTAGCTTATATGAAACATTTGGAAGTTTGACATAGCGCGCAATCTATTGAATACTCACTCAATCCAGTCAACAGATTTCGCCATCTATTAGAATCGTTTGGAACTAACAGATAAAGACAAATAATTTGCAATAAAATAATATTGCGAACATACATTGAGATGTTAGCTATCCTATCTTTCAAGTTGGATCAAAATGCACACGGTATACAAATTTGATTGAAATCGGTTAAGTAGTTTAGGATTCAATCGCGGACAAACAACGTGACACGCAATTTATATATATTAAGATAACAAGTATCTACGAAATAACGGGTTCAAATGAAAATATGATAACGTGGAGTGGCAAAAGTATTTTTTTTGAGATTTTTAATACATTTTTCGTTTCAAAAAGTGCAAAAGCCATCTTAGGAACATCTTAATGGTGGTACAACAAAAATTCCTTGTTATTCCCCTTATCAAAAGCATAAAACCGTCAGCGACGTGGAGAATGACCATTTTTACAGTTTCTCATTATGCCGCTCTATGAATAAATTCGCACTTTGGAACGTTATACGCGCTTTCCTCACGCTGAACCGAGAATTACAGATAAGCCGTTTTCTCCTTATGGATGCGGGGAATAACAAACTGGGCCATGTTTTACCCCGTACTGTATCACTTTTATGGCGCGATAACTAAGAAATGCGAAACTCCGAACAATACCCGCCTCCTTTTCAGAGAGATTTAGACTTTCCCTCTTCGGATGTTGAATATTACGTTATCACAATTTATTGTTTCCGTGTGTATTACGAACCGTGGAAAATGCTTCAGCCATTTTAATCTGCGAATATCATACAGCACTCCAGATTATTCAAGAAAAAAAAAACATAAATCGATATATTTTTGTTAAAACAACGGTCAAATTGTTACTACCCAACTACAAAGAAAAGAAAATCATTGTGAGACATGTTAGGGAAAACTGAATTGCCACTGCATTGTAACCAAAATACCTATCAAACAGTAAAATCCTGTGAAACATCCTTATATCAACTAGTTCTGTATATAGAGGCTGCACTAGGTAATCAAGGAATATCAGTCGAAGCCTTCTGTAACTATTGCAGTTGCAAGACAACAGCTGAAGATTCCAAGGAGTTCTATATACTGAAAGGGATACCCTAATGGGAGAGTATTAACTCAATCCCTCAAGAGATGGGATATAATCAAAGGATGTAGTCTTGCCAGGATTAGCCTGGGCGACCCTGGGAAGCTGGCGCCGAAGAAATATTTGGCGATGACTGGGAAAAGCCTACGTTTAACAGTAGGATTTCTGACTGGCCACTGTCAACTAAGGAAACACCTCCATAATATGGGGCTAGTAGACACACCTCTATGCAGGATGTGTGAACAGGAAGATGAAACTGTCAGGCATGTCCGATGCGAGTGTCCGGAGTTATCGTCATTAAGAGAGTGTTTGTTCGGTGAGTCTTGGCCTACACCTGCCGGTATAAAGAAGATGTCTCCTAGTGACCTTTCCACATTCCTGAGAAGGACAGGATGGACGATGACCTAGGAGGACAGCTCCTCGGAAGGATGTACAATGGGTCACATGAGGTCTAAATGCTGTTAGCCCACACTCACCCTCCCTACTCCACAGATACAGATACAGAGTAATAGTGAGGCCCAGTACATTTTGGTTTGCGACCTTACCTAAACTAACGAACATTTTGCGAGCCTTTTCCGAGACTCTCACGCGAGTCATGAGACGATATTTTTATGATAGACAAGACAAGACTTTCCAAAGTCTTATCTCGTGGGCATCACTGGAGAGTATGATATCCAGTGCTGAGATACTTTACCATAGGTAATTTCCTGGAAGAATTAAGCAGTAAGAGACTCTTCACGAATGTAGATGACCTGATAATACTTATAATGGGAATACATTCTTACGTATCACATTGGAGGTAATGCAGAAAGCTTTGAGGACGACGTAGGATGGACGAATCCTGCAGAAAATGTAATCAATTCATTATTCGAACTAGCTTCAAATCTAACAATACGTTGAGATCTATACTAACAAAGACAAAACCAAAAAATGAAGAACAATCTTCAAAAAATTGCATATATCAGATATCTTTTGAATGCGACAAATTCTATTTAGGTGAAACATCTAGACCATTGAAAGTCCGAATAAGTGAACATGAAAAATCAAAGAAAGTGCTTTAATACAACTAAATGCAGATAAATGTGTAGCTAGTATTTCAGCCGAATGTAGTTAAATTTGGTTACCAATGTTAGAAAGAGAAATTTCCAATAATCAATTACCTGCGTTATCAGGATAGCATCATAAGTTTTTATCCAGGTTTTCTTATGATTTATCATTGGAATAGTTGTTAATCGATACACACTTCAATACACAAAATCACCAAACTGAGTCATACATATTTTGAAAACAAAAATAATCATACACAAAAAGGTAACAACAAACGCGTTTTATTAACAACATTTCCAAAATAAGCGAAAAAAAGCGCTACCCCAATAAAAACCGTTCCTGGAACGTGCACTTCACTGGATTCCATTTCTAGTAGACTATCATATCTTTGGAATGTCATGAAATAAAATATTTTATTACACATTTTACCAGAGATGTGATCTACTATGAATGGACCTTAATAAAATTTGACAACAAAGTTTTGTAGTCTTAAACTTCAAAATATTATTGATAGTCTAGTTGTCATATTTTTTTTGTTGTGTCAGATAGGGACCAAAAATTATTTTATTATCAGTTATTCAAAGGTAGCTGGAACGCTAGCGAAACGTCGAATTAAAAAAATAAAAAACATTATTGTGGTTTGATTCCCAAAAAACAAGAGAAAAAATAATAAATAATGCCACAAGGAACTTACAGGAAGATATGTACTCATTCCTCTCGAAAGGAAAGGAAGTAAGCTTGAGATGACCTCTCGTCTTTCTGCAACTAAGCCAAAAGGTGCTAAGCTAACCTAACCTAGAAGTCATACCTACTGGATAAAACCAACAAAGAAAAGAAGGTCCTAGTGGTTAACCAATTGGCGGTAGAATCAAATTTCATGATAATTCACCTAGAAAGGAGATTGAGTATTGTAAAATCCTCCCCTCCAGCTTACGTAATTGATGACGGCTCTCAAAATTTCGAAAATTCAACTTATAACCCCAAAAAGAAGTCCCAACTTAAACAATTTAATCAATTATATCAATTTAATAACTAGTTACATAACAATAAGCCATTACTATAATTTCAAGAGCCGTTGACAGCTCTTTTGACGTTTAAATGATTAACGATCACTTTAGAAATCCATCGCATATCCAAATCCCAAAATGCTTCAAGTCGAATATCATATGGTAAATGTTCACACAATGTACCATAAAAGGGGGAACGAAAATATTGTATTCAATGGAACATAGAATGGAATTGTCGCCGTGCAATTCAATTGTTCCTTGTTAACCCTACACCAGTAGACCAACTGAATTCCATTACCAGCGGGGTTATTTAATTCGTGAATAAGAATCGTTTGGTCGATTGGATTTAACATACTATTTATCCATATACACAATTCATGCATATTTGATATATTTCCGTGACGAATTGAGGAAGTCCCCTATGAGTACAATTTGAACGATGGTGTTGTTTAACTCATACTTTAATGGATAAATGTGGGGGTGTTTTAAAGACACTTTTTGACTCTTTTATTCTTAAAATAGTCTTAGAACAGAGTTGAATGTATTGGAAATCAGAGTATAGCATAGCATTGTATACCACAAATTTTGCTCCAGCTTAAACCATAATTAGAATATATTTAGAAATATACAGGGTGTTCCAATAAAGTGTGGCGTATGAAACTTATATTCGTTATTATGGAACACCCTATATTTTATTGCATAAAAAATATAAAACTTCTTTATAATGGTTCCCCATACCTAAATGCAGAGGGTTCAGAATTATGCTGGCTTTTTTAAAAATGTGAACATTTCGAAAAAACTTAATATCTCATTGATATAACAAGTTCTAGCAAATTTCCTTTTACAACTAAATAGTTGGACATTCGTTGAATGTATTCCACGATTGAGTACTAAATATATCTTTACAGGGTGTTTAGAATTTTCAGTTTCATTATTAGATCATTCAATGTGCAATATCAGGCTTATTTTAAGCGGAACATACTGTATTTCAATACTTCATCATATTCAAAAAAATGTCCTCTTTCGAATGGTATAAGGTATTTTAAGACATCTGCAATTCTCTCTAAATTTCAAACTAATGATCTTGGCATAGTTGTTGTGAAAAACTAAATAGATCACGTTTCAAGCCTCCAGAAAATATAGGGCTTTGCTATCCTATACCGAGTGGTTAAAAAGATATAGCCAATCTCGGAACCCACTGTATTTAGGTATAGGGAACCATTATGCAGAAGTATTATATTTTTAAGGGGCAATCAGAAAATGCAATAAAATATAGGGTGTTCCATAAGAAAAAATATAACTTTGATACGCCACACTTTATTGGAACACCCTGTATATTTCAAAACATTTTCAAATTATAGCTTAAGCTGGAGTGAAATTTGTGGTATAAGAAGATTTTACGAAAAATTTATATTTTCTTCGATATTTGTCCGGTCCCGGACTTTTGCCGAACTCTGTAGAATGACCTTGAATAAAAATTGAAGCTTCAAACCGATCTACCCCAAGCGCTAGCTGCAATCGAGTTGTTGAAATAGGCCTGGCAGCGAATACCATTAACACGAAAAGAAGTTAAAATTGTTAATCTTAGCTGTTGTCATGTTAGATGCCATTCTTCGTTGACAATTTTAGATTTTCTAAACTCTTAACACTTTTGACCCTTTAGCTATACAAATTAACACTTTTTGTCGGACATTTTTTATAGACAGAGTTTGAGCTCCACATTCTGCATACTTTTGTCCTAATGTCAAAACAAACATTGGAAATGTCAATATCAATTTTAGAGCTTATATTTTTATATTTCAATGATCTTAAACACAGAACTAGTATTTAGATCTGTGGCTCTAGCTAAAATGAACCATAATTCATTTCACACTCAAGAATCACCAGTGAATGATAGTGATTTAAAGCAAATTTTATTTTTCTCCACTCTCAACATGCACATATTGGTGTTCCAGATGTCAATTTATATATTTCTATGGTTCCAACCACAAAACTAGTGCACCAATCTGTGATTTCAACAAAAAATTCATCCTATGCTACAAAACAATGAAAAAATAATAGTCAGTAATCAAAACCATAATAATTGTAATACTATCCACTTCCCAGACACATTCGCCTTGTAGTTGTTATTTCAAGAAGGAAACTCATAAGTTATTAATGTCCCTCACTGGCAATATATCATTTTCTATAAGTAAGAAACGAGTCTTTAACGTTACATATGTTGAGCATTTAGCGTTAAAAGCATTTTAATTGAGTGTGACTAGTACCTTGAATGACACTCATTATCAGTAAGTGGAAAACTGAACGAGTTAACTGTATTCATCATCTAATATGTCATAACAACACATGCTGGTGACGTTTTTAAAATAGATCTGTTTTTGCTGTCGTTCTGTGTCGTCTTAATGAAGAATGAGGTAAAGATGTTTATATTTTATAATGTAATGTACGTTATGTTATGTGTATACAGAGTGTTTGTTTTTTAAACAAGTTGTATAATAACTAATAAAAAGTTTTTTGAATGTATTTATCTATTAGCTGAAACCAAGCAGTCCTCGAAGAGCGGCAACATCGTAAAAACGTCAATTGTTAACCTTCTAATGTTCTGTTCTGTGATAACTGTCAACTGTCAAGTGTTACTTATTCAATAACTTTTAGAGCTTAATCGTAATTTTCTTCTCCCTCTCATTTGTTTGTTCACTACTAGTAGGTATTTCTTTTGAATTGTATTTTTTTTTTTGGGCATAATAGGAGCCAGCTCCTCTGCCCTCATTTATTTGTAATAATAATAATAACTTTCTATTACTGTTCCACCTTGAAACCGATCTTTTTACATTGGATACATTTCTTTTTATTTCCGCTCTGTATTGCCATCAAACCGAAAATTCACGTACCATATTTACGGTGTCATATTCCGAGGCGAACACGCGCAAAAATAAAAAAAATATCCATCCAATTACTTTTTTTTTCGTTTTCTTTGATACTCCTTCGCAGTTTTCCGATAGGTTCCCGCCAATTTTAATTTAAGCTATCGACTCCATATGCAAATCACGCGTGTCGTTTAGCGAGATCAGTTATTTTATGGCGAAGTGCGAGAGCTTCGAGGATAGAAAAACCGAAAGAAAGTGACTACCCAACCAACATCTTCAACCTTAAAATATATATACTAAAGTTTGGAATTAGATAGAGGAGGTGTTGAGTAATGAAAAAAAAATCTTTTCGTGCAACCGGACGCAAAACAAGCATTTTGCAGCCGCAACAGAGGCCGCAAAATGATATTTTGCGGCCGTTACCCAGAGTGACGGCCGACAAAAATTTTTACGGCCGTTCCCATAGTGACTGCCGGCAAACTGAACGCCACTACAGCATTTGACATTTCTGAAATATGACAATAACAATGTATTTCGAACCAAAAACTATTTCCGTTTAGATTTTTCGGGTATCAAATCAGAAAGTGCTGAGTCTATGAGATCTCTCAGCTTAGGAGTGCAAGTAACTGAAATATCACTATCGCTATCGGACATCTTCACGACTTCACGAGAAATGTCAAATTGATTTGTATTGCTAAATATTTCATCTCCATAGAAACATTGTGATATTGAGGTGTAATTTTCTCTATTCGCGTTGAAACGCTGTCTTTTCTAAAGAGACATAATGTTTATTGAAATTATGTAATTTTAACGGTTGCATGAAACATATTGTGTATACTATGGCCGCGAAATGTTTTCGCGACCTCGAGATTATCTTGCCTCGGCCGGAGCGGCCTCGGCGATCTCTCTCTCGGAACGCGAAAAAGCATTTTGCGGCCTTAGTATACAAATAACAATTTATTCTCTGGTTATAAACAGCACCTGAAACCCAAGAAATCCAAATTTTGTACCATCAAAGAGACCTCTTAGGTATACCTTTTTTACTGGTTGCTGCATCACTACTTGAACTCTTAGATAATAGACTCAGAGCAAGTGAACCCTCCGTCTCATCTCATATACAGGGTGATTCATTAAGAATGTCCAATCTCTGAACTGTAGATTCTAGACCTCAAAATATGATGATTCTGCTCAACATGCCTCATGCAAATATTGCTAGTTTCCGAGATACCTAAGGGGTGTTCAAAGTTTAAATTCAAATTTTGACTTTCGCAATAATTTTCTTTTGTCTTCACAATTTCTCTTTGAAAATTGGCAATTTCACGTTTTTTGGCATGAGGAATCATAATTTGCACTCTAATTTAGCATTGCTAATAGGGGGCGCTAGTTACACTTGTGTGTGTTGATTGAATCAAAGAAAACTTTTTTTTGGGCTAAACTTACTACTAAAATAATTAAAAAAATATTGAAAAGCGTTAAATTCTACAAAAAAAAATGATTCTCTTTGATTTTTGTAACTCAACCGGTTATCGAGTTGTTTGCTTTTAATAAATTTCAATTTTTCCATAAAAAATTGTATTATTCCTCATATATGAAACAATAACAAATTTGTAAACAAAAATAAAAAACTTCAAAACAAATGCTCAAAGAGAAATTGTGAAAACATAAAAAATTATCGCGAAAATCAAAATTTAAATTTAAACTTTGAACACCCCATATCTCTGAAACTAGCAATATTTGCATGAGGCATGTTGAGCGGAATCATCATATTTTGAGGTTTAGAATCTACAGTTCAGAGATTAGACATTCTTAATGAATCACCCTGTATATATTCCTCCCTAAGGGCACTTCACCCATGGAAATTTATAGTTTTTTTTGCACACTGGAGGTAGGTCAATGTCAAAAAATTGTTTGTGGGATTATTTTCATATCAGCAATATTTGGCCAGCTCAAAACAGTTGGCACCCCTGACTTGCAGCAAATCTAAAGAATGCAGTAAAATTAACGGTTTAAGAAAATATGGATATGACAAAACGAAAATTACAATTGAATCTGTATTTTTGAATCTAAAATCCAAAACAGCCATATAGTCCAGTAACTGAAGACCTGAAAATAGGCAAACCTATCAATATATTTGTCCAATAATTTTTTTTGGCTTGATTTGTAGGTCTTGACAGGTACTTCAAAGGGAGAAAAAGTTCTCCAAGATTGCCCCTTGGCTAAGGGCTCAAAATGGCCTCTAACGCCCCCCAAAAAACGGTTTCCCGCCATTATCTCCCGAAATATGCAATTTGGAAAATTTTTGTTCCGGTAAAAAGTAAAGGTCGTTAAATTATCTACAAAAATGGTCCCCATCATTTTTTTCCAGAATGCAATAGTTTTCGAGATAATCGCATCCAAACGTCCTCTACATCCTGAGCCTTATAGAAATACATTTTTTTCAATCGTCTATCGGTTGTAGCAGTAGCCACTTTCATGTAATATTATTCTGAACGTAGGAGAATGGAGGTTGACTGTGGGATTGGCGCGGTACCTGTGCTGGGGTTGCTTCTCCTTTTCCAAATAGCAATAACATAAAACACAAGCAATTCATTTCTATAGCACGCACTCGGGATCTTATTACTATTCAATGATGCAGCATCTGCTGTACGGTTATGGGCTTTTCCACGAACTCCATATAGCACGGGATCATCGTGCCGTAGCAAATACGACTTTTCCTGGATTTTCTATAACGTCATGAAACGACTTTACTAGATAATACAAAAGACAAGATCTTATGACAATAAAAACCGAAATAGTTTTCGAAATTCCTTTTTTTTTCCGTAAATTTCATCACAGAATGGATCAAACTAAAATTCTGCTTGCTGTATAATTTTTTTGAGAAAACCATAAACTGTAAATTTAATGAAAAGAGCCATTTTTGCTTTGTCTTCAAACTTTTTTTCCATAGAAGCTCTAAGCTCCATGGATCCTCGCTGCCAACTAATTAAAGTTTTCTTTTTGTAGTTAAGGTTGCTAAGATGGTATAGGTGAGTTTGATGTTTAGTCCTACCTCCCTACACTACATTCAGTCTCCTTTGTATGATGTTTTGAAAAGTTTTCTCAGGCTTTCAGTCAAACATGAGCTCCACTCCACTAGTGGCTCCTTTAGTCCTATTTCCCTGAGGAATTTTAGGATGTCTGCAGGATTCAACTTAGGTAAATGTTCCTCTTCTCTCCAGTAATCTCCTAGGTGCTGTGCTTTAGGATTCTGAATTGCTGTGCAGCTGGAAAGTATGTGGATGGAGGTTTCTTCTTTCATGCCACAAAATCTGCATTCTCCTTCCTCCACTTTTTAAGGTGCCCATTCAGGCGACAATGTCCCGTTAGAATCCCTGTTGAAACTCTTAGCGCAGTTTTACTTCGACTTATGCATTCATTTGATCTCAACAGGTTGTAGTCACCCAGCAGAGTCTTTGATTGTATAAGCCCTACTAGATCTTTACAATGATCAGATCTTCTCTTTTTCTCGGCTTCACCTATTTCTTCCAATATTACATTGGGGATGATTCCGCAAAAGGGTTCATGCCCCCAGAAAAGTATTTCAGTCCCCCTCTTTGCTAGTTCATCTGCTATTTCATTTCCTTCTATTCCAGTGTGCCCTGGAATCCATAGTAAGGTGACTATATTGTTCATTGAGTTCGTCTAGGCATTCCCACACCATTTTGGAACTGATTACACAAGAGCTCAGTGCTTTAATGGCTGCTTGACTATCCGACATTACGATAATCCTTTGTCTTCTGTATCCTTTATCAATCTTGAACTGGGCGCACTTTCTAATGGCGTGAATTCCTGCTCGAAAGATACTTGGGGTTTTTCCCACATATCTCAGTTCCTTCTATTGCTTTTGAGTGTAATATTTAATGGCACTCTTTTCAAGTCTGGTAATGGTATTTGGATCCCACTCCTTCTTGTTGCTTAATTCCACTTATAACAAGGATGCTGCTTCTTCATGTGGACATAATTCAAAAGGCTGACTTTGCTTTTCCTCGGGAAAACCCAAAATATTCAAATGGAAATGACAGTATATTTTAAAAAATTAAAAAGTATTATCTCTTTTGCAGAAATTTTGTAATTTTTCACACCTCACTTATAAAATATTCATGGAGCGGATTAGAGAAAAGAATTAGCATGAAACATGTTAGTATTTCCAAATGTAGTAACGGGAAATTAGCATCTTCTTGATATTAACCATAACCCAAAGTGTAGTTGAAACTGAATTAGCATATTACGCGATGAACGAATCTCCTTCAAGGTAGCATTTATGCCTTGGAGGGTGGAAATCCAAGATTCCGCAAAGCAGGTATCATTTCTGAAACATCCAAAGACGACTTTCGCCAATCAGAAACGTAACTCGAAGCAAATTCTCGTCACGTTCGAACCCCTACGATATTACATTCGGAAAGGAAAAATTAACATCAGTCGTTTTATGACTGCTTAAAATTCAAACGGTGATACCGAAAGATGTCGAGTTGAAAAGGTGGCGAAATTAAAGAAGTGTGTGCGGATAGGGGGAAGGGTGAGATTATAACCGGTCAACCAATAGGAATCAAAAGGAATCACACATTTTATCGATATTGGGTTGTCTCTTTCGGTTTTCGTCTACGTATGTCTCGGAAAAATGTTTATCGGAAAAACTGGAGATACAATGGAGACTTTTATACAGCGTTGCTGAGAAGTCTCCCACTAGGGTGTTATCTTTGAAACGGGTGAAGGGAAAGTTATGAAATTCTAGGACGATGAATGAGACTCTATTCTGCATATTTCAGAGAAAATGTCAAATATTTTTGACGTCAGCGTTTAGCATACGGCCGCCATCTTGAATTTTTTTAAATGACAACCTAGGTCGTGTGACCCATCACAAAAAAGCTTATATTTTTCCCTCTCCAAAAATAATTCCAATGAAAATTAAAGGTATAAATAAAAACGGCGAGGTGATACAAGAAGAAACTCAGTATAACCAAATCTGGAAAGAATACTTCGAGGAACTACTAACTGAAGAAGTTTCAGATAATACAACAGATGAAGAAAGCGAAAAGGCAAAAGAAGAAAATGTAACACAGGAACCAACAAAAAATGAAAAAATAGAAGTTATTAAAAGAAGCAAGAATGGGAAAGCACCGGGCAAAGACGAAATGAACATGGAATTGATTGAGTATGGAGGAGAGGAGCTGCACGAAAGATTGTACCGGCTAATAAAGAAAATATGGAGAGAAGAGAGAATGCCCGAAGAATGGGAAGTCGGGCAAATAGTCACAATACACAAAAAAGGGCATCAGCAGGTGTGCAAAAACTATAGGGGTATAACTCTCTTGAATGTAGCATACAAAATAATGTCAGCAATAATTCAAAGTCGCTTAGCTGGATAAGCGAAAGCCATAATAGGTCAATACCAATACGATTTCACACAAGTAAAGTCTACAATTGGCGCTATTCATACTATCAAGCAGATAATGGAAAAGACCCATGAATACAAAATGGAAATAGATTTATAGATTTCCAACAAGCATTTGATTCAATAAGACGAAGTGAACTGATGAGAGGACTGAAGGAACAGAGGATAGAAAATAAGTTGAGAAGATTAATTGCAATGACTATGAAGGAGTCAAAAGTGAAGAACCTTACAGGTAAAGGAGAAACGGAGGGCTTTGTATCTAACAGAGGCGTAAGACAGTGTGACGGTCTATCAACAACACTATTTAATTTGGCTCTGGAGCATGTTCTTAGAAATGTGAACAAGGGAAATTTATGAACGAGCGGGGGCCAGATAGTCGCATATGCAGATGACATAGTGATAGTAACGAAAAGAAGGAATATCATGAAACAAATGCTACTAGAATTAACAAAAGAAGGGGAAAATATAATTAAAAATAAATATAAACAAAACAAAAATAATGAGAGTCATGATCAGCAGTAAGGGGGAACGAAGATCAGAGATAAGCAATCAGAGAAGCAATCTATTGACAAGATACACTAAATTTAACATTTACAACACAATAATAAGACCTGTGATAAAGTATGGAGCAGAAACGATAACAATGACAAAAAGAGATGAAGAGGAGTTAAGGATATTAGGACGAAAAATAATGAGAACAATTCTAGTGCCAATAAAAACCGACGACAATGAATACAGGCAACGTATGAATCATGAAATACTGAGAGAAATGAACGGGGAAGATATAGTAAACAGAATAAAGAGACAAAGAATAAAATGGCTCGGACATGTATGGAGAGAAGGTGAGCGAACAGTCGCTTGCTCAATGCTACAGTGGTACAGTACAGGAGTACAGTGGTAGGAGAAGGCAAGGAAGACCCAGATCTAAGTGGCTGGAGGAGGTGGAGGAGGATTTGATTATTTTTGGAAAAAGAAAAAAATAAGCTTTTTTGTGATGGGTCACACGACCTAGGTCATTTTAAAAAATTCAAGATGTCGGCTGTACGCTAAACGCTGACGTCAGAAGCATTTGACATTTGCTTCAAAATGTGCAGAATGGAGTCTCATTTATCCTCCTATAATTTCGTAACTTTCCCGGAAGATTTTTAGCAAATGAAGCAATTTTTTTTCAAAAGTCGATACTTTTCTTTGATTTTTCTTACTTTATGCTTACTAACAACTTTCTCAGTGTACTGATGCTATTCATTCATACATGAAATATACACGGAAAAAAATACGTTCAAAACAATTTCTGGAAATCGGACTGAACTCTCTCGATCACTCTCGAATATTCGAGAAGCTACAGCGAGCGAAACGAACATAGCACAAGTCCCAATAGCTTACTATGTTCCCTTTTCTTTAAACTAGTAATTTTTTTACATCAAACCCTCTCTACCCTTGTTCTTTGCATTTTGATTCGACATTGCTCCCCGGGGAACGCGCCACTGGCCGGCATTTAATCGGTGTCGAGATATGCAAAACGTGCTCGTTATAATAATCCTTGATGAGCGTAAGTTAGTACGTTGACGAGGATCCAGGGACGGCATTAGTGTAACCCTCGTGATTAAAACGTTGAAACATTCGTGATCCCAAATATTTTGGGAGCAATACCGCTAAATAAATTTACATTCATTCGGAAAACTGTAGGGGGGACAAGTTTATTTGAAATTTAAATTGAAGTTAGGTTATAGTCAGAAAAACAGGCGAAAGGTCAAAAAAAATCATACAGCCCATAATAATGGAAATTTTGAGCTAAAATTTCAGATACATTTTCTTTAATAATGAATAAATCTGTAAAAAAATCAGCAATATCGTATACAAGATATTTAGCACAATGTATGTATGAAATTGGGAGGTACCAGAATTCGAATAAAAATATCAAGTATTAATAGTTGTCAAAGGTAATAGTGTACCTACCTTAGTAGCCTCACAGTGTCTTTGAAAATCAAACAACGAAGACCGTTTAATAAGAAGCAACAACTACTTACCTCACTATATGCCACGAAGGACGTTGAATGGCACTTCAAAGTTCTATCTGCAACAAAGAAACAACGTTTTAATTGCATTGCCAATTATTTAACCATGGAAGCGGCTGGGCTAAAAATTTAGGGCCCAGTGACACCTACGGCCTAACGACTTCGACAATAGAGTACACGCATATTTCATATTTTGCTTAGATATTATTTCGTAATAGTTAAGTTGATATCAAAAATAACTAATAATAGGAAATAAACCAGTTTCCATTGGAAATTACTTCCAAATTTTAAAATAAAATTCAAATTTCAATGCACTTTCCGACCACCACCCGAGGATTTTCCGAACGCTACCGATGATACGTGTGATTTCATACAATTTGTTTACTTTTGTCAATATGGCCGGTATTGCATTAGGTTCTATGTAGTTTTGTGTTTATATTGTATTTTAATTAGCTATTAATTGCTTCACCATATTTCGATGTGTGGTCGTGAGAAAATAATGTTTTTATGGTTGATTCCTAGACATATGGTTACATAACCTCAAAATATTTGAGAATAAAAATTACCAGCATAGAAGTAGTTCATTTTTGCATGCGCCACCAGGTAAAGTAACAAATTTTTTGTCTGGAGTTTTGATAGACATTGATTTACACTCTGGAACGATGCAATACTTGGAATACAAAGTTTTCTCGACTTTATCCATTTTTAAAGCTTTCAGAAACAAATTAAGTCACAAAAACTCAGAGCGTGATACACGAATAAGAACGTAAACAAATCGAGTGACGTCAACGAATGGGGCAGCAATCTTTATGACGTAAGGCGCGTTTTGGCGGACTTTCAAATTTTATGATTCATTAAGTAGTTTTAAAACTATAGGGGCATAACATTTTTAGACGTGACTTATAAAGTTCTGGCAAGAATTATTCGCAACAGACTTAAGTCAATTTACAACAAAGAAATCGGGGAATACCAAGGAGGTTTTAGACAAGGAAGAGGAACATCAGACCAGATATTTACACTAAAAATGATACAGCATAACATCTACGAACAAAACCTGGGATTGCACTTATTGTTTATAGATTTCCGTCAGGCCTATGACGCAGTGTTAAGAGCGAAGTCGTATGAAGTACTGCGCAACCTTGGAGTTTCCCAGAAATTAATAAAATTAATAAAGTTGACCTTGGAACAAACATCAATGAAAGTATTAATAGAAGGAAAAGTATCCAAAAATTTCACCACTAAGAGGGGATTGAAGCAAGGAGACCCCCTCTCCACAGTTTTATTCAACCTTGTATTGGAATGGATCATAAGGGAAAGTCAAATTCATAGTCGAGGAATGATATTTCATTGCAAGCATCAGGTAATTGCGTATGCAGATGATGTCACGCTGATTGCAAGATAAAAAAAGAGTTGGAACTGCTCTTCGGAAAATTGGAGGGTACAGCTAGAGCATTCGGGCTGCATATAAATACAGAGAACACGAAGTATATGGAAATGAGGCAAGATCCAAATGAGTTATATACCTTTGGAAAAGTGGATAAATTTGACTATTTAGGAGTACTAATCACCAACAGAAGTGATGAAACTCTTGAAATAGGAAAAAGATTATCCAAAAGAAGTAGATCACTTGGGGCACTAAATTACCTATTGAAGTCAAAACAAATATAAAAAAAAGCTAAAATAAGAGTATATAGAACGATTATACGACCGACGGCACTCTACGGATGCGAATCGTGGATTCTAACCAAAAAAAATGAAACAAAGATTGAAATATGGGAAAGAAAAGTACTGAGGAAGATACTAGGAGGTGAAAGATTGGAAGATGGGACATGGAGGAGGCTAACGAATAAAGAAAGGTATCGTATGGATACCCTTATATAATTCATTATATAAAGGCACAAAGAGCCAGGTGGTTGGGACATATATGTAGAATGCCTAAAGGTAGACACACTAGTGAAGCGATCATTGAAGGAGAAGGAGGTAAAAAACGAAGAGGAAAACCGAGGAAGAAATGGGTGGAGACGGTAGCAGCGGACATAAAGGAAAAGGGGATAGAAGATTGGAGAAGAGTTGCGGAAGATAGGAAAAGGTGGAAAGCCCTAGTAAGAAAAATAGAGGAAGATGAAGAAACCTAATTCAAAAATGTATACAATTGGTCTACCTATGTAATTAATAAGTCGTGGGCCTCTAATGCCTGTAGAACGGTAATAGATATTGTTATGTTCTTCTTATTTGAACATTTAAAATAAAAGAAAGGCTCT
>CAJUYH010005122.1:20204-44564 GCA_910591685.1 Galerucella tenella
AATACATGTGTTTTGGTATAGAGGGTAGTTATGCCAATTTAGTCTTGTCTCAGTGTAATTGTAATAAAATTAGCGATGATATGCTCTAATTAATAATGTGTTTAAAGCGATTTAAGATCATTAGTTAATCCTGTTCTAATTAAACATAAAACTTTAATCGTCTATCACGTAATCTGTCAATTGGCAATAGCTCGAAATCACGGTATATGTTTAAAGAATATTTCCCCGTATATGGCGTGACCTAGTACTACTTTATATATCAGTTAACAACAAATAAAAGAAGATATTTATAACGAAAATGCATGGATCGATATTAAAGAAGAAGCAAACAGGTGTTCTTCTCAAACAATAAAAACTGTATTTATTTAAGAAATGACAGTAAACCTTCCGACAAAGTGAGGAACGTTACTTTAATCGTTTATCTGTATGGTATTATGATGTATCATCTAGAATTTCAAAGCAGTGTTAATAGCCTGCAATTGCCCGATAAGGCCCAATCGAGAACAATAAACGTTTTGTTGTTATTGCGCAAAATTATTTCATTCGTTTTCGTATGATATTGTTACCGAGAAATTTATATATATACAGGAGTGATAAACATCCAATATTTGATTCTATGCTTAACGCACCGTCTTCTGGAATGCCGTTTATTCGCTAACAGTTCGGAATTAGTACTTAGACGGCGGTGAATATACAAGAAACATAGTTTGATATCCCTCCACGCGATGGTAGCTCCAACACGATCCATATATAATATTAAACATTGATTGAACTGGAAGATTTGCACGAATCTTCTAAAATTGTGCCTGAGGAACTATTTCCGATAATACATCTGAAAGCAGCCTCTTTGTTTCAGAATACTGAGCGCAAGTCGATCTTTTTACTTGTAGAAATGCGAAGAGCTTCTCAGAGTTATATTGAGATTCTCCAGGCGCGCTTTTCGTTCTCTTTCTCCAGTTCTTTTCTCCAGCTCTTGCCTTGGAGATACGTTTAGAGTGTTTTTTACGTTTTTTTTAAGGTGGTGCTCCTTCGCCGGCACGACCTCAACCTCCTGGGCTTATTGTGGATCCTCCTAGTGCTATTCAGGTTGGTTGTAGAAGTCTTCTGGATTCATTTGGGGTCTACCATACAGCTGCTGCCTCCTGTGGTCCAGCGTCTCACAGTTGCATAAGTGTTTCAATAGCCATTAAATGGCGAATTACATACACCTCTTTCCACTCACATTCCTCAATTTCATCCAATTCTTTCTCAAAACTTTGTCCGTTTCTTTTTCGTTCTGCCGAGCGCCAAGATAACCTGCTGTCACTGCGTATTGAGCACGATGTTCCCGTGAAATTTCCAAATTAATAATTTATTATACTTGATATATTGGTACTTTCTTAAGTTAGCTAAATATGAATTAATCAAAAATCTAAACTAACTAATTATTAGACATATTTGTATATTAAACAAAACCTGCTACGCCCATGAATTTCATAATAAATACCTAAGAATTGCCTAAAAGCGCCAATAATTAGACAAAATCGGTAAATAATGTGGATTGTTTTAAATCGGTAAATAATGTGGATTGTTTTCTATTCTGTCAGTTGTTGATGTGTTGACAGATTATACTGAAAAAGTAAAATCTTTGTCAAACACTATTTCCTCGTCGGCATAACAATGAAATATTTAACTGAGACTCACCGAATTGAGATTTTAATGATGATCGGGTACGGGGATAACTGCAGAAGTCAAGTTGAAGTGGCAAACTTATTTAATCACAGGTAGGTATCCCGAATCACCCAATATTTCACAAAGTACTGTGTCTAAAATTCATGCACAATTCAGAGAACTTGGACTTGTCAAACCATTGGAAAGAAAACCACACTTCGTTGAAGATGATGTGAAAGTGGATATTTTGTTAAGTGTCGAAGAGAATCCAACTTCAAGTACACGTCAAATTGCCCGTGAAAATAATGTTAGTCATACAACTGTTCTAAGATGCTTCATAAAGAAAAACTTCATCCCTACAAATTAAATTTTGTGCAGGAGTTAACAGAAGACGATCCAGATCGTAGAATGGATTTCTGCGGAAAATTGATGAATAAGCTGAACAGAAATGAGATAGCTCTTGGTACCATTCTCTTTTCTGACGAATCAACATACACATTGAATGGAGAGGTAATCCGACAGAACTGTAGATATAGGTCAGCAGAGAATCCTAATTGGATGCGTGAAACACATACTCAGTACCCTCAAAAGGTGAACGTTTGGACCGGTATCATAGGCGACCATATTATTGATCCTATATTTATGGATGGAAATTTGACAGCTGAAAAATATTCAAATATGCTTAGAAATGAAGTTATTCCTGCGTTAGCAAACTTTTATACCAACGCAATAGATCCTAGCTTACCGAATGAACATGTTTGGTTTCAGCAAGATGGGGCAACACCCCATTATGCTTTAATGGTAAAAACTTATCTTCCCCAATAAATGGATTGGACGAAGAGGTACTATTGAGTGCCCAGATAGATCGCCACACCTTACGCCGTTAGATTTTTTTCTGTGGGGTTATCTCAAGAACAAAGTACAATAGAAAAAATTGACCTTTACCCTGACGTCACCAACAATGAACACTAGTAAACACAAACTTTATATACCTCATCCTTTTCTACTGACATTAAAAACACATCATACAATATACGTACACTTGTCTTTCAAGCAATGACATACGTTCTTATGTAACTCTAATTATTACTTCCAAATGTTGAAAAGAGATAGCACCAAAAACGATTAAACGGTTGTATTCATAAGAATTTATTTTGACCTCTTATGACAACTGTCATTATTTTGATACATCGAGTTTTGTTCAAATCGTTCCATCATTTGCATTCAGATAAATTCTATAAAATCGGTTTTTTTCAAGACCTCTAATTTATTATTTTTATTCCACGATAAGTACAGAATTTTCTGTTTCGCATTCAATGAATATTTCCAACTTAACCTCACTTCTTAGACGGTGGCTAAACAAGATAAACAAGCAGTCAACGTATTTACACACACGACAAAGTAATTGTAGCCATTTTTGACTCATTGATTGATTTCGCGAGGTTAGTAGGTATGACGTCAGGGTAAAGGTCAATTTTTTTCTACTGTATATGCAACACAACCAACTAGCATTGTGGACCTCAAAGACAGGATAACTACAGAAATACGGAATATTTCACCCCAAACTTTAAACAAAGTCAAGGAGGAGTTCTATAGGAGACTGTGCTATTGGCAACAACTAGGTGGAGAACATTTTGAGCATTTATTTTAATGTATTAAAATCAAATACATCAGATATTTTATGTATGTGTTTAATAACTGTAAAAATAAAAATATCACCCTGTATAATTCATAATTGACCATGCATTATTTAGTTTGTTGGAATCGGTTCAATAAGAGGATTTTGAAAATATGCAAATATACAGGGTGTTTCATTTAAAAAAACAACACCGACTATGGCATACTTGCGTGAATCACCTTGTACATTTACATTTATGTTTACATAACGCCCAACTCAATTCAAAAGTTGACGTGTCTCGGTATTTTTTATAATTTTCTAAAATAATGACAAAAAATTTTATTACATAAGTGGTTTCCACACTGTATGTTGCACACCACGCAGCATACGCTCAGCGATTGACAAGGCAGTACCCAGTGTTATATTATCTATGGCAGTACCTACGAGAGGAGCCGAGGCGAGAAAGCTTCTTTACGAATACGTGCCTATTCCGCTCTGTCGCATTTTTGCTTCCTACACTACGCTGACTTGACGATACTTGGACAGTCTAATGAGCCTTATATTAACAGATTTTAATAAGCGCAGTTAATAGGTTTGGAAAAATTGCAAAATATTTTAGAGAGCCTTTCTTTTCGATACATTTACAAAAAAAACTTCTCACTCCAGCTAAAATGTGTATTTAATTCAAATAGATTGTAGATGAAATGTATTTAAACCGAAAGGAAATTGGAAAAAGAGTAAATAAAACGTTTTCCTCGAAATAAATTCCAATTGTAAACATCGAAAAAGCGTTAGAGCGTAATAAAATATATACAGAAAGGTGTAAAAACCAGCAGTTGCGATTATTAATGTCGGACATTCATTACACCCGAGTAACGTTTGGTTTCTTAAATGGGGAAAACCTTCTTCTCGGATACATATATATTTATATGAGTTTCCACCCTCGACCGACGATCGTATATATACAACCGAAAGAAAGAAATTGGTGATGCTAAGAGTTATTGAAACTCATTTTTAGAAGAGGTTTTATAAAGCCACACTGAATAATTTTGCATACATTGTTGTTTTTTTCCAGTGTATAAGTTTATTCGAGCATAGTTTTGAATAGTTTGGCCTTAATTTGTTACTATCGACTGGAACGAGAGATCTGACAGTACTGTAGGGCTTGAAGTCTTGAAGAAAATATTGATTGCAGGCTCAAAACGCCATTAGATTGCCGAGCAGGCGATCCGAGCAAATACAGGGATAGGGAGCCCATTAATTAACGGTTAATTGAATTAATTACACTCATTATTTCACATTGGCCATTGTACGGCAAGACATAGGCTAAGCTCTGATTGAGATAAACGGCCGTCGGGGTCATTCCGCCAAATTGGTTTTTATTCCCGGCGTCCTACGATGTTCCTGAATACCGACGCGTTATCTAAACCACCACTGTCAAGGTGTCTCTAACTCTCTTTAGTTCGCCTTTTTCGGGACTCTTTTACCAACGATTTTAACTCACTTATCTCGGTTTTTTTGCACTTCTAATAGAATCACTTCCGGCTTCTTTATGCAACGGGAGAAAAAACTGGATTTCGTTTGAGTGACCGATTAAAATAGGGAGAAACATTATATGGACGATTGAACTTAATGAAAAAATTGATAAATATTGAAATTAAAGACTCAGTTGGTCATCCAGCTTATTATTTGAAGTCTCTGGCACCAAAATTGAGATTATTCTTGGTCAATTTCTTAAAATAGACATATAGAAAGAGCTTCTTTTGGAAATCTTATCACAATATCTACTTCACCAAATTCATATCATGGTTACACACCATTTGAGTTATTGTAGTAATTTACCAGACTATTTGACTAGAGTAAATTGATAACTGACAAAATTTGAAGGTTGTGAACTGGCAATTTTTTGTCTTGTTGCGGCAATTTTTTGACGTTTAATATATCAAATCGGGCGCGTTCAGCCACGCTAGCGCTAGGCAAGCGCTGAGTAAGCAGTGGGCGAATTTGACCGCTAAGTGAGAGCGCTAGCTCTAGCGGTCGCCATTTTTTCCAGCGAATCTATTTTACGCTAAGTTGGTTAGCGATTTGTTATGTCAACGTCAACCCAGAAACACGACAATACAACAATAATTCAAACCTCTTTAAAATTTCTGTTGTTTAGTTTTAATTAATCTTAAATAAGGTATTATAATTATGGCGGAGAATATTGAAACATACACAACTATAGAATTTAATATTGAAGGAAAAATATTGCGTGGAAATATACCAACGAATATGGTAGAATTGTTGTATGAAGGTAAGCTATAATAATTAGTTGATAACATAACATTCAATTAATAATAATAATAATAATCTTAGATGAATCATTAAGGAGTAATGTAATAGCGCAACTATTGGAAAGCAACAAAGAAAATATAACCGAACCGAAGACTTTGCTTGAAAATCCGAAAATTCCAGGAACGGTTCTAGACGACCAGAATTTTAAATGGACCACTGAAGCAACCAAGTTATTAATTGATATTTACCATAGGGAATACGAAAATTTTAGGGATCCTAAAATCAAAAAAAGTGTGTTGTGGAGCAAGGTGGCAAATGAGATGTCTGAACACAAATATTATGTTTCCAAAGATGCTTGTGATAAAAAATTGAGAAACTTGAAAGTGACATACCGTTCCATAAAGGATAATGCCTCAAAAACGGGTCGAGGTAGGAAAAATTGGGAATTTTTTTCCTTGTTGGACGAAATATTTTGTAGGGATGCAACTGTTAATCCTAAGAATTTGATATATTCAATGCCTTGTACATCTAAAAATAATTCTGCAATATCTACGTTGACAATGGACGTAGTATCTAGTAATGTTACTCCTGTGCTACCAAGTGAACCTTCTACTTCTCAGTCATCTCTTGGTTCTTGTGCCGAAGTAAAAAGTAGAGGGGTAAAAAGAAAAAACCGAAGCCTGGAAGAATTTCGTGTTAAATTTTTGTTTAACCAAGAACAGCAGTGCCAATATTTGGCAGAGATTAAAGAGTCCATTGAAAAAAATGTGGAAATTCAGGAAAGAAGAACCCTCATTCTACAAAAAATATTGGAGGAATTACAAAAGAAAAGTTAGAATATTTACATGCTGTTAAAGATCTTTAGAAAAAAAGTTTCATTCATTATTTTATAAAAACTATGATGCTCCCTTAACAAAGATTAAGGTTTTGATCTCAATTTAATTAATATTAGAATGGTTTCATTGTGATTTATTGCTTATTCATTTACTTTTATAATACTAATAAATTTGTTCCATAATAAGGTTTCTTTTTTGAACAGCTAAATTCATATTATCGGCTTCAACTTCATTAAAGTTTCCTACATTTGCCATGTTGTCCATTTCATGATCAATTTCTACCTCATCCTCATCACCTCTGGAAATAATAATATTGTGCAAAACGCAGGCTGCTGCCACTATGATGTTTGCATTTTCAAGATTCACATCTAAATACTTTAATCGGCGAAATGTGCCTTTTAATCTTCCAAATGCATGTTCAATTTTACTTCTGGCAGTACTATGCACAGTATTGAAATTCGTCTGCATGGCTGTTAAATGACCATTATCTCGAAATGGTACAAGTAAATTGTTCATCAAAGGATAAGCGCTATCACCAAAAATATGAAAATTGTGATCAATTAACGGATGTTCTTGGTTGGTCATTAAATTATATAAAGGGCTGACTCTAAATACCCTGGCATCATGAACACGACCTGGCATACCCACAAAAATATCTGTGAATTGTAGCTTAGAGTCACATACACCTTGCAGCACAACTGAATGAAAAGATTTCCGATTATAATAATCAATGGGATTATTTACAGGTGCTTTAATGGGTATGTGGCAGCCATCAATTGACCCAATAA
This sequence comes from Galerucella tenella, assembly GCA_910591685.1. Lineage (NCBI taxonomy): Eukaryota > Metazoa > Arthropoda > Insecta > Coleoptera > Chrysomelidae > Galerucella > Galerucella tenella. The sequence continues at coordinate 27,374 of CAJUYH010005122.1, forward strand.
TTCCAGGAAAGCCGGTTTCATTCTCCATAATATTTGATTCCAAAATACATTTTTCAGGTGTTGGCCATTTAATTTCCTCTGGAATCATTTCATTTAATTTACCACATATCTCATAAAATATTAAGTGCCCTGTTCCCTTTGAAATGCCGAACCTATCACAGCATGCCAAGTATGACTCTGGCTTTGCCATCATCCATACAGTGAACAAAATCTTTTTCTCTGTAGGAATTGTACTATTTACATTGATTCTTAAAGATATTTGTTGAATGATAATCTAGAATAGAAATTATATAATAATTATAAATTTCCTATACTCAATAGGAATATAAATACAAATGTATTTCTACTTTCTGCTTAATTGTTCGTTACTTACTTCCATAACATTTCTTGACATTCTAAAATGTTCATAAAAGTCTTGCGGTGGGTATCTTGGAATTACTTCCTCGAAATAATTCATATTTCTTACAGGATTTTCTGCTTCTAATACTAATATTTCAAGATCTTCTTGATTACCAATTAGAGGTGGAATCAATTCCACAATATTATCCATAATATTATTTTCATCCGCCAGTTCTTCTAACATTAAATAATTAATGAGGTTTTCCATCGAAGAGATAATATAAAACTTTATATTTATCAAACAAATTTAAACGTTATGTGTATATGATGTTTGTCATAATATCAAAGCATAGACGTTCAGCCACCTTCAAGCGCTTTCACAGAGCGCTGCTGCTAGCGCTAATTTGGCGCTAGCGTGGCTGAACGCGCCCGTGTATAAAATTCTATCACTCTGTGATAAAATTCAATATAAAATCTTTGTTAGTGGTTTCTAAGGAAACTAAGTTGTTTATTTATTTAACTGTCTAAAATTTATTAAAACTGTTTCAAAAATTTAAATAAGTATTATCAACATGAATAATACAAGATTTGGAAATAATTCAATAAATGGAATAAAATATACAATTAAGCAAAGTATACCGCGAACTACAATGAAGACAAAAAAGTCTGCGTGGGAACAGTTTAGAATGTTTCTGGACGCACGTAATTATACGTTAGAAAAGGATACTTCTGAACAAATTATAACTAAAATTCTTGAAGATTATGGTTTTAACATGAAAAAAAGAGATGGAACTGATTATACTGAAGCTAGTGTGAAAACGCTTTGGAATACGACTGCTCAAATGGTTCAGGAAAAATATTTTTTAGAATTTAACATCAAAATTGATCCATTTAAAGATATTACCTATAAATTTGCTAGATTGGCCAGGGATACAAAACGTAAAAAGCTTCAGGCTGAACCTGAAACCAGAAAAAGAAGTTCTTACGCGTTTACCAAAGAAGAATTAATGGAAATGGTAGAAAGCTATTCTGAAGATAATCCTGATGGGTTACAAAAAAAGTTTTTTCATTTATGTTCGTTCGAATTAGCATGACGTGGAAATGAAGCTGCTAATTGTGATATTAATTACTTTAAAAAAGAATATGATAATAAAGGTAATTTTACTGGCAGGGTAGAATATAATCCAATCTTTTCCAAAACGACACAAGGAGGATCAACAGCTTTATCTGGCAGTAAGTGGCTGGTAAGAAATAATGCTAACAACAATTTGTGTCCCGTTCGTTTATTTTTAAAAATTATTGAAAAAAGAGAATCCAATCCTTATCTAACAACAACAAGATTATTTTTAATAGTACATCCAAATTGGGAGAAAGGAATATGGTACAAAAATTCACCATTGGGAATTAATACAATTTCAAAGTGGACGAAAATATCGGCGGAATCAATTGGTTTAGACACAAAAAAAAATAAAAATAACCAATCATTCACATAGAGCTTCTGCAATATCTGCATTAGCAAAAGAAGGAGTTGGTGAACAAGAAGTAATTAAGCTTACAGGACATTCTTCTGCCCATTCTTTGAAACCATATTTACAATTAAATGAAGAACACCATTTCCAACTCATAGAGAACCTTCGAGAAAATAAAAATAAAGAAAAGGAATCCTCAGTTTCTAACTTAAATTCATCACAGGTTATGATGTAAAACAATCCCCAAAATAATGCTACAACGTACAATTAATAATTGTACTTTTTACATAAATAAGTAATTTTTTTTTCATAATGTTATTATTTTTTCGGCTTTGTATAATTGAAGTTTGCAATAAATAAAACGTTTGTATTGCTAATTACTTGTACTTTTGGTCTAAAATGACCCATATCGACTGGTCTAAACTTAATATAAAGTAATATTCTTTTCAACCTCTTTATCCTCTTTCTTTGATAAAATTTTTTCAAGTTTCCCACTCAAATGTTATTTTTTTAACAAAAAATGTAAATTCAATGTGTAGCTTCAGTTAATCAAACTGAAAATTTTGTATCATGTAAGAAGAAATAATTTCGTAAAGTGTAATCTTAGCCAAGTCCAAACTTTCAACAATTCCACAACACTACGAAAGGAAACTCTAGTGTTGGCTGCTATCTGAGCCGCGTCTCAAGCCAAGCGAAAGGTGGTGCAAACCTATTACACAACTTTAATGATGCCGCCCGCTAATCTTACCTCAAGTTGGGGGCACAGGCTTTCCATCTTAAAGGAACCCCTGGCCCTTTCCTATCTCTTTCCACCATCCACTATTATCAGTAGCGCAGGTATTAGGGTATTACTTTCATTTCATCCCATGGAAAATCACTCGCACAATTAAAATTAACACTTCTTCTTGCTCTTCGAAGACTATCTTGTTTTCGAGATACGCGGTTAGCTCTATTTTTACAAAATATACTGACTCTAGCTTGATTGACTCAATAATCTGGAATGGTTCAGTGTGTCCAATCGATTTGACTTTTAATTTGTCACGTCAATTAATTTGACGTGATAAACATTAACACTTTGACAGTTACGAAACTGATAAACCTTTTTTTCTTTTAATTCATTTTTTCATGAATTTTGTGATAGTTTAATGTTTATTTTGGTTTTCGAGTTTATATTATTGTTCCATACATTAATGAAAAGATGCCTAGCTTAATAGCAAAACACCTAAAATTACCAAATCCTGATGCCTACACGGGCCATTGTTTTCGGAGAACATCAGCCACACTCCTTGCTAATACGGGGGCCGATATATGTGTTTTGAAGCGACATGGAGGATGGAAATCTTCGACTGTTGCCGAAGGATACGTGGAAGATTCTATCAACAATAAAATTAAAATATCAAATAAAATTCTAGACTGTGAAATTTCAGGATCAAGTGCTATCACCTCTACAGCAGTTGCCTGCAAATCAAAAATGGATAGTCTTCCAACTCCGAAAACTACGATATCACGAGCTGAATCTGAGTTATCTGGTTTAGGAATAAATATTGGTTAGTGCACTGGCTGCACCATTAATGTTAACATTATAAATAATAAACAAAATTAAGTTTCTCACAATTTGAAAGCCTTAATTATTGTTATACATTAATAAATAAATGATATCTTGGATTTTTGCTTGATTGAGGAACATAAAGGTTAAAATATAAAAATCCCATATAGTTTACATGCAGTGTACGAAGTAAGTATTTCGCACACTACTTCGCGCACGGTGTCATGGTAACGAAGGAAAATGAAAAAAGGGTCACTTCGCATATTGTTGTCAATGCGCGAACCTTGTCATTTTTTGATGTTCTTAGAAAAAACATATTGTTGGTCCTGTAATAATTGTTGCAGCTACTTCACTGGCGAAGTCTTGTCTTCATGAACGCGGGAGAACCATCGGAATGGCAGTGTGGTCCTCACAAATCTCGGGCGCAATGCAATCTATTCTGCTAATTAAAACATATGTAATGGTGAAGTCGCAGTTCTAGATCACCCCGGTCTTGCTATCACAGGACGTTGTCGTATGGATTTTCGCTTCTTTTTAGAATATATGGCTTAAAGCGATTACGAACACCTGAATCTTTCAAATATTCTCTCCGAATTACCTGTTAATACAAAAGTAGAGGGTGAATTCATTTCACGTGGCGTTTAATCCATTTTAATTTTTATTTAACTTAATTCGAAAATTGCTGTTGTCTATAACGTCCCATCTACCACCTTTCCGGTCAATTTCTGTTGTTCATTGCGCTTTTTTCCTTCAACCCGCAATTATCTATAATTTTCGAGAAGTATTAATAGTAGGCGTTGTATAATAACGATCTTCTTATCCAATGGGGCATCGGAAGGAAACTGTCAGTCTTGAGACGAAATCGTGATGCGCAATTTACTATGGCAATTGATCCCACGATTTCAACTGACAAAGTAATTGTCGGGACTGATTCTAGTGCATTTCTTTGCGTTCTTTTTTATATCGTAGTATGGTTCTGTAAACAACAACTTGTAACAAGTCTTGATCGTATCTTTAGTAGGCATGATATAATTTTGTAACGGCATTGGTGCAATCTAGTTGATTTTATTACACACTAGAAAAAATATATGCTTGTAAGAATCGAAAAGAATAGTATATTATACATCAAAATGGTGGAGACTATTATTATTGATCGAGCACCAAGATAATCATGTGCAAGGTTTATAAATGTCTTCATACAATTTTATACAAGTTTATATCAGTCTTAATGAAGAATTTGGGTTTTTAAACAACTTATCATTAATTTCCAATGAAGAAATAAGAGGAAAAGCTTCTATTGTGGCTAAAAAGTATCGAACCGACATAGATGGTGACTTTGGAGAAGAGTGTGTACAGTTCAAAGGCTTCGTTGAAGGTGTATTTGATGAAGAAAGAGAACCTCATGATAACAAGATTACCAAGCCTCCAAGGAATACACTTTTGGAGTATCTGAAACTCATTCGTGAAAAACAATTAACAACATCATTTCCGAATATGGACACGGCTGTGCGCATTCTACTATGTATGATGACATCTAGGTTTCAAATGTCTTCAACACCATGGTGTATATACAATTTTTTCCACTACTATAGTTCATTTATGGTGAGCACGGCAGGTAGACTCCGTTTGCTCGATGTACTCTTTTCAGTTCGGGTACAGCATTTAGAGTAAAAGGATTCAACTCTTACCTGTTCTTACCACCAATATTTGCTGCACTGTATTCCTTTAATAGTAAATGAACCATTGACTCTACTACTCTTATAAGGAAAATGATGAGCATACAATACCATCTTAATATAAAAGTCATAATCTTACCAATTGCTTGAGAAATTGTAGATATAATATGAATGTATTTGATTTTTGACGGTCCTAAATGACCTATAAGTTCATCATTTATATTGTTTCACCGAAATAAGCAAGGAGCTGGTACTCGAAGTAGAAGGATCCATAATTGCAGATATTTAATACAAATGCTTACTGAACAGTCATAAAGACCCATTGACATGAAGGGCAGACTTTTGACTGCTGAAATTATATTAATAGTTATTTGTGTGCCAAGGACTGAAAGTTCTACTTCGTTGGACGAGTCTGAAAATTGCGAGTCGAGTCCAACAATGTAGTATTTCAGCCGCGGCGTACACAACATTTTTTAGACGACGAAAAAGATCCAAAACTTCTTCAATTACACTGAGGAAAGGAAATGAATAATAGAGAATTATGAACATTCTATTTATTGAACATTATAATGTACTTAATGATATTTACAATGTCAATATCAATTTATTTTTTGCAAAAAGTAATGTTGATTGTACCCCCAGGACAATTTTATCAATATTTATTGTATTGGATGCAGATGGATTATGTATATCTCTACCAGAGTGTCCCGAAAGTGTTTTGCAGCACCGAACTGTCACTTTCACTACATGGAACACTCAAAACGCAACTTTCTATGTATAAATGAATACAGAACGAGCAACTATCACATGGCTAGTCCAGGTGATTTAGAGTTTAGCGTGATAATCGCTGGCAAAAAGGCGATTTTTGGTGTATAACGCCTGGATTATGGCGTCGTCTTAAAAAGATGTTTGAAACAATTTCATACAAAAGAGGCACATCATAAATTAATATATGTTGTTAAAATAAATTTTAACAACTTTCCCAAACAGTAGCACGCATGCACCCGTACTAAAAGTTACCTCCCTTGTAAATAAAAGCTAAAACGGCTGTTATCAGCGTCGGGAGCGCTGCTAAAGGGCTCGGGACTAGGCTCCGGGGTCTGGCTCAATCCCTTGTAGGCGCGTGTTGGGAATTATGATTGTTATTACTCTTGTTGACAAGTATAATATGCTTCTAGATAATGATAATAAATATTGTTTTAATATATCTTGTGTAGTCTTACAGTTCACCCCAACGCTTCGTGTCGGTGTAATAAATGGTTGGGTTTATATAAAGCGTTGATTTTTTGGAAAAATTTGTCTCATTTCATTAAATATTTTTATCTCAGCTACATAACTTATTGACTCTTTAGCTTTAACTCAACCTTTTTTTGAAATTTTCAAAATCAAAACTGTTTTCTCAGATATTTATACAGTGTATCTTTTTAAGTTGGAACCATAAAAAAAACTTTTTTATTATTGGTTTTATCAAAAAATATTATTTTTGAAAAAAAGTTCTATATGGCTCCAAACTTGAAATGCCACCATCAGATATCAATTTTTTTCAAGCATATACAAGGTTTGTCAAAAAATAGATATTTTATTCAAGAGTAAAGTACCTTTATTTATTACAATACTGAAAAATGTTATGAAGTAAAGTTATTTTGAATAACAATTTATATGCGAGTATGCACTTACAGACATTTAGCATGAAAATTCTAGTTTTCCATATGGTTCCAACTTAAGTAGACATACTGTATATGGAAATCCACTACGTAGACAAAAGTATATCGTAGGAGTGTCCATTTTTTGACTCAAAACGTGTATTTGTATCCATAACATTCGAAGAGAAGTGGGTATACTATATTTTCAGTAATAATATAACAAGAAAGTGGGAATAAATTGAAAATAATTTGACAGATTTTTTGAAAACTTGTTGAAAACAGTCACGAGAGCTCGCAGGGCTCGAGTGGCTGCTTCCAAATGGCAACAAGTTTGAACAAAATCTGTCAAATTATTTTCTAATTTATGGAACTCGCGAGTTATATTTGACTAGATAATTTTTTGATTCACAAAGTTTTACAATAAAAAAGATCAATAAAACTATTATAGATTTATTGAAATATTTAATTCTTTTCTTTTCATGTTATAGGCCCAATCTTTCGAAATCAATGCCTCAGTAGCTCTTCTAGTAGATTGATCCAGAATATAATTCCTTTCTTTGGTGAAGGTCTTAAATTGTCTCCATATAGACTGATTACTTATTAGAGTAAATAAAAACGGAAATGAAGATATTGAAATAAATAAAAGGATCACCAATGCATCAAAACTGTATCATTCATTATCAAGATCATTTATAGGAAAAAAGGAAAGGGTTAAGTACTAACACACCGTCTTACAAACGGTATCGAAAGGTTGAGTATAAAATATCTCCCCACTTCCGCGCTCCAAACGTCGGCCAATCACGCATTTTCAGTACACATCAGCAAAAATTGAAAAAATAATGCGAACAGGCCCAACTTTGGGCTTCGTATTTTTCTTATTGGTCTGTTAATTTTTTGTGTTTTCTTGCTAAATGTACTTGTTTCCTTATTATAAAAATAAATTAAAAATTATTATTTTTAAAACCATCTACGGATACAAGATTTGGTCTAAAATAAAAAGAAATGATTCGTTCCCAATTTCCTGTCACTATATTTAAAATAACACTACACTTTATGTTGAATTTGATCGAGTGAATTATTTTTGCTGTCTGTATTAAGTTAAAGAGGTGCAAGTAAAGCCATTTCCGACTATACTATAAATGAATGACTCGACCTCAACTCCATTCAAATCATTTGACATGAAGCAGGTATAGTAAACATTGGCAGCAGCTCCATTGATATACCGCAGGAGACAAATAAGCTACAGAGAACAGTACTTCGGCTCAATGATAGAGTCCCTTATAGATGACTAATGAACCCGATTTTACTTCATAATAATTCACCCTTGCACTAAGTCCTTATAGTGGATATCTATGTAAATCCAAAGAAAATTTATTGCCCTTATTGTGAACGGATTCGAAGAGATTATTGATTTTGTTTCAGTTTAAGGGATTTGAGGAAGGAAATTTATTATTCAAATTTTTTGGCGTGACTGATCGATGTATTTTTGGAAGTTTTACTGTTAAAAGTTTCTTCCTTTTGGGGGGTTGGTTTGTGGATATGTATATTCTTTAATGGAAAAATTAAATGAAATTTGACGTCAAAGTAGAAACTCCCAAGTTTTGACCCTTTTTATGCAGTCTAGCAAGTTTGATTGAAAATGATTATTTTTTGACGTTTCTTAAAACCAATGAAATGCTCCTTTATTTGTCACAAGGTTTCAACCAATTAAGTCATTATTATAGTGAGAATAAATCTATTGTGATTATTCTCGGGAATAATCACTGTGGCTTTTATTTGTTAGTACAAAGTTGGTATTCGCAGTGCTGGTGATCTACTTGAATTTGTTCGGATAAATTTTTACCATTATTTCCATAATTTTTTTTTGCGCGATTGATCTTTTTTGTCTGTTTACAGGATCGGTTGACAGGACGGTAGGTTGTGTTTACTGGTTTCTAAGTTTAACACGTCGGTAAGTGATTTACTTACCGTTCAGACGTCGAAAAGTAATAAATAGCATTCTCAATTCCAATTCCAATTTCACCAAAATGCAAAATATATTGTATCTAATTCCGCTATCAAATGTGACACTTTACGTCTCTCCTTGACGTTGGGTAACGTCACATTTTTCATAACCTTCATAATATATCAGTTATGAAAAGTAGTTATGTAAAAACCTTACGTAACTGTTTATGTTTCAACATAGAAATACCACATGAGTTTCAAAGAATAATCTATTAAATAGGTACTGTCAAAACTGACAATTATTGCATTATTTAAACTGTACAATTAACCCATTATGTTAATTCAATAGTATTTTGAGATTTATAAACATTGAAAACATTATTCAGGACACAGTTATTTAAAGTAAGTCAATTTTCTGGGTGAATACATCATAGTAACAATACTTCTAACACCATTTGATTCCACTTCAATATTATCATTGTAATTGAAGATTTTATTGAATATTATGAAAGCGCGGAATTAGATAAAACGTTGTACGTAAACACGTTATGAAGAGAGCGACATTGTCCAACACGCGTAATTTGCAGAACTCGCTAGCGCTCGTTTTGGCAAATATTACGCTTGTTGATCAATATCGCTCTTTTCATAACTAATTACGTAAATATCTATTAAACTGATCGAGAAGTATAAATGTCACTTTTGAAATTTCGTTCATTTCGAAGAAATTAAAATTATTTTATTCGGAATTTATTTCAATACGATCGCGCAAAAAATGGTATAAGCATCTCGAACGTTAAGGGTTATTACAACGCTTGCATGTAGATTCCTCTAGTAAAATTGGACAAAATGATATGAGGATTAAGGGGTCTAGCACATTTACTTTTCGAAATACAGGGTGTTGAAATTTTGAAAACTTGAGTCTTTTAATTCGATAACTTTAAAATGGATGGATAAATTGATTTGACATTTGGCAGGTTGTTTTTAGATGTAAAAGGGCATATTTTGATAGAAATAGTAGTTTGTGCAACTAGTGTGGATATGGACAATCCACAAGAGTCGAGCATCATATTTTTTCTACGACCCACTTGAGAAAAAATCTAGAAAATAACAATTTCTATAAACTTCAAATTGAAAATTTAACAATTCAATTTTATGTTTCCACTTATTTTTTTGTGGTAAACGTACAGTTCTTAAATGTCCAATTTGTATAATGCTACGGTTTTCCTTTTTAAATATACGATGCTGTTATAAGTAGATGTTGCCATTCGGACTCTCTCATGAAGGGTAAATATTTCAAATGTCTACCTGTTGTCGTTATTAATATCAAGCAGAATAATTATTTAAAAATAAAATTAACAATAAAAAAAACTTCTTCACGGGGAATCGAACCCGGGTCTACAGCGTGAGAGTCTGGTTTGCTTACTACTCGACCACCGAGGAATATGCAAATTGTTTATCTATAACGTCAGATGTATTACGTAATTTTTGCCTACCGTGTGTCCCGCGACCCATTCTACCTTTTTTTGTCTTGAAATTTATTACTATAATCATTTTCTAGATTGACAAATGAAAATAATAAACACGTTCTGATATTCGATCAAACTGTGACATTTTCTCACCCCTAATGTCTACGTACCTGATATATAGATCTGGTAGTAATGCAATATTGATCTAAAGAATTCTATCGAGTACCAAGAGAGAGAAAATGCCGGAGACGAAAAACAACAACTTCTGTATTGCATCAACGCTATGTTTTAACGTTGGCTAATATTATTTTTACCGAACGAACGAGAGATAAAAAAAAGGAAAAAGAAATACTCCACATTGTTTTGATGCCAAGCTTTTAAAACTCCTCTCCCCCTGCTCTTCTTTTTCGAGGCCCAACAACAGATATTGTTACGTTTTTCGGGATTTTCACCGAGAATTCCGGTTATAATAATTGTTTTCGTTTTAAAACTGGTACACCCTATATAACGCCCTTGTATTATTTTTTTAATGTACTGCATTTGTATAAGATAACAGTTACAGAGAGATTAAATAGTAGTATTATACTCTGAAGGGATGCATTAGGGCGTAAAATATTTCCCGAGGGCATACCCGCAACGACAAACATATTCTCACACATACGGAGTGACTCATTTTTTTTTAAAGCTAATAGAATCATAGTTTATGGATTATATAGCGGGTTTTTTGTGTTATAAATCTTGTTTTTAACGCAAAATATGTCGATTTTACCACCCCATTTCGAGGAGGTACGGGACTATGTTTTCTAAAGTTGAATTGTAGGAAAAAAGGGTTGAGTAAGGCACAACCTTCTTATCAAGGCAAGTTATTATACAGGTGAAACTTAAAATAGAAAAGCACGCTCAGCAGTGTTTAGTCAAGACTTAGGAAACTTGGGTCCAAAAATTATAAGGAACATTATAGCATGTAGGCAGTGATTGGTTTGCTATGATCCAGGTGCATTTGTAGAGGTCGTAGGTAGTGGAAATCGTCGTTCAAGGCACCCAATGGTACAGCACAAGGTTGAAAAGACTGTGGCAAGAAGCGCAATATAAATGAATCAGAACACAGAGCCAGATGGTGCAAATGCAATACTTATATATACAGATGGCTAAACATTGAAAGAAGGCTCAGGATGTGGAGTTTACTCGAAAGCACTAAGTCTAAGGATTAAGTGGGGAATGGGAAACAATATCAGCGTGGTTCAAACAGAACTAACAGGTGTCTCAATTGCCACAAAAGAACCAACCAGAAAAGGAATTTCTGTCAAAAACTGAACAATCTGCACTGATAGTAGACAAGCCCTATTAGCATTGAACAGACAACTTGTTATATCGGGGCTAGTACTAGAAAGCCACCTAGATTTAGCTAACGCCTCGGCAGATAACAGTATTAGGTGGTGGGATAAAGGGCACGACAGGAGTAAAGGTAATCGCATTGCCGATTCTTCACCTAGGGAGGTGGCTGAACTGAAATTTTAAGGACCCAGTGACACCTACGGCCTAACGACTTGCGGAACTAGCCAAACGTTACACCAATGCTCAATTCCTTGAGATATGGGATGGAATCACAGGATGCAGTTTTGCTAGGATCACCCTGGGCGACCCTGGGAAGCTGACGCCGAAGAAATATTTGGCGATGTCCAGGAAAAACCTACCTTTAACAGTAGGATTTCTTACTGGCCACTGTCAACTAGGGAAACACCTTCATAATATGGGGCTAGTGGACACACCCCTATGCAGGATGTGTGAACAGAAAAATGAAACTGTCAGGCATGTCTTATGCGAGTGTCTAAAGAGAGTGTGTGTTCGGTGAGTCTTGGCCTACATCTACCGATATAAAGAAGATGTCTCCTAGTGACCTGTCCACCTTCCTAGGAAGGACAGGATGCGCGATGATTTAGGAGGACAACTCCTCGGGAGAATGTACAATGTGGCATAAGTGCTGTGAACCTACACTCTCCCTCCCTACTCTACAGATACACATTTTTGTGTAGGGTGAAACGGTGTATCTATAAAAAAATGTCTTGGAATCTTCGTTAAATGCAAAATTTAGAACAAAAACCAAATTTTGTGACATGAAAAATGCTGATAATTTCCAAATAGATACTTCTTGATACGAGAAATCGACTGGTTGACTGAGTTTTTCAATGAAATCTTCTGGTCTACCTCAAATCGTGTCATGGAATGTTCGAAAAAGCACATTTTCATCTTGAAAATCTTGCATATAGCACAAAACTACAAATATTGAACTGAAATTTTGATAAAGAACTCTCAAAACACCAATTTAAGAGCTCTAGAACGTTCTGGATGGTGATTGGCTTAGAAAAGTTTGAATTTTTGATTCGCAAAATCAAGAGAAAATGTTTCTATTCTATACCTTTTCATGTAATAAGTAAATGGTCAATGTAATTTCAATGAAAAAACAATTAAAGCAATTCAATCAACCATGGGAATAGTACCAGCTGACTCAGTGGTGAATTTACACTAGTGCCCAGGGCGGCAACATTTGGAATTATGAATTTAACTAAAATTGCAGTGATTAGATGGAGCGGCATTTTCTTCAGTGCCCAAGGGCGGCAATAAGTTCAAATCCGGCACTGACCGTACTCTTAAGTGCAAGCAAGAAGGAAATTTTCATCTCCATCACTCTGGAATATCTCCCAACTTAATATTAAATAAACAAGTACGAAAAAATTAACATTAAGTTACCCTGTATAATCAGCTCTAACCGATAAATGAAAATAATCACTATTATTATGATAACGTGGCTTGGAATCGAAAAAATTCTTCCACACGGCTAGCTAGATCCTCTGTAACCCAGTAGGGAGCCATATTGGACTCATTATTGTCTCTTTTCTTCAAGGATTAGCAATTTTTACAATCCCACGGGTGCGTGTAATCGTGTCATTTCAATTGTAGCATCGCTCGTATTGAAAAAGATAACATGGAATGTTTTGTTTAAGAAGAAAATAAATCAGGAGCGTTTTTTTTTTTGGTTATTAGTAGTTTTTCTTCCACAAATATGATGGAGTGCTAAATAAGATGCAGCAAAGTTGAGAAAAATACAAAATTTCAACTTATTTTTGAATCCATGTGTCTCACAATTTAACTGAGAGATCAGTGCATGCATTTAACCGTAAAATTTTGTTAGATCACTGTGTATATTCAATTTGAAAATCTATAAACCACAAAGTTTTTCTTTTCCAGAAAATACCGATGGCAACAATGTCCTATTTCTTTTGAATGCAATCGAGTAATTCCAATAATTTTTCCGACCCCATGACAAACGTGCCGCCTACCGCCGCCAACTTCTTTGTTTCTACCCCCAAGACGAAATTCTTGTGGATGACCGAGCCAGGTCAGTAGATGACAAACGTTTGGGCCGCTATATACTCGTCGACAACGGCGGCGGCGAAATCGTCCGTCCAAGGGGAACGGCACGGCAAGGGGGGTAGATGCGATGACCAAAGATGGCCGGGGTCGGCTCAGCGGTTATGATAAGGCGATGGTTTAATGACGAGGTGGTCTCCATGGTGACGGTGGGCACTGGGCAGGGCCGGTCAGCAGGTGGAGGCGGCGGCCATCACGCAATCTCAAGCGACGGCTGACTCGCCACCGCCGACGATGCTACTTCGCTTCGGAGACGGCGGCCTAGACGGTTAATGTTGGCAGCTGTCGATATGATTCTTTGAAAAATGAGCTCGCAACGTAATACACAGGGTGATCTTTTTCTTGGAGCATTAATATTTTATAATATTGATTTTACATTAAAATTATCTTATTTTTGATTTGTTAAGATGCCCCTTTACTTCTACTTCTTTCTGAGGAGAGTCTCAGAAACTTCCTCAGCTTCTACTTCCCGGAGGAATTTTAGGATGTCTGCAGGCTTCAACTTAGATAAATGTTCCTCTTCTTTCCAGTAATCTCCCAGGTGCTGTGCTTTAGGATTCTGAAAGGCTGTGCAGTTGGAAAGTATGTGGATGGAGGTTTCTTCTTCCATGCCACAAAATCTGCATTCTTCTTCATCCACTATTTTGAGCTTTTTCAGGTGCCCATTCAAGCGATAATGTTGAGTTAGGATCCCTGTTAAAACTCTTAGCGCAGTTTTACTTTGGTTTATGCATTCATTTGATCTCAACAGGATGTAGTCACCCAGAATTGTATAAGCCCTACTAGATCTTTCCAATGGTCAGATCTTCTCTTTTTCCTGGCTTCACCTATTTCTTCCAATATTACATTGGGGTGATTCCGCAAAAGGATTCAGGCACCCAGAAAGGTATTTCAGTACCCCTCTTTGCTAGCTCATCTGCTATTTCATTTCCTTCTATTCCAGTGTGTCCTGGAATCCAAAGTAAGCACTCCCACACCATTTTGGAACTGATTACACAAGAGCTAAGTGCTTTAATGGCTGCTTGACTATCCGACATTATGATAATTCTTCTGTATCCTTAGATTTCCGCTTGTTTTTTCCCAAGCTTTCAGAGTGTTTGGTTCCTGGCCCGAACACTCCTATCCCAGTTCCTTCTATTGCTTTTAAGCCGTCTGTGTACCATTGAATGGCATTCTTTCCAAGTCTGGTAATGGTATTTGGATCCCATTCCTTCTTGTTGCTTAATTCATCATCTGTATACAAAAGGCAATATTCTAAAGCAATAAGCTCCATAGAATTTAATCGGTTTAAGATTGCTAGGACACCTAAATGACATGACAAAGCCTGATCACAATAGCAATAGAGAGGTATATTCACTAGCTCAAGAAGATGAGGTCCAGTATCTATGTGTGGTATAAGGAGAGCGCTGTAAAAACAACAAGCACAGTAGGTATTTGGAAAAAAAGCCTAAAAAGCTGAGAATAACAGAGTTTATCAAAGAGCCCTCAACAAAATTCAGAAGGATACTACTAGAAATAAGAGAGGAATCCGGATTTTCATTGGATGACAACTGACAACTGACCTATGAAGTTTAGTGGTAAGGACAAGTCTAGACAACATAAGGCACATACCAAAGAGTTGTAAAGTTAGTAAGAAAGAGACTACTAAACACACAGAGGTTGCTATGGCATAAGGCTTTGAGCGATGTTGCTCAGATATATTGTTCAGATTTTGTTATGTGCAGCTTCTTCGCGCAACTTGTAGACTTCAAGTGGGTTCTTCTCATGTGAAACGAAGTCTAATGATCTAATTTTTTTTTAAATACAATTTCAACATTAACAAACGTTGATTATTCGTATTTAACACAGTACACCCATGGAATTTAATGTTAAGATGAAATTTAGTTGAGCAGAATTAAAAAATAAAAGACCCAATCTGTCACCGAACAAAATCCATCGAGGCGAAAACTGCGACCAGATGAAATAAACAGTGCAGCAGATGGGGATGATCTTCAACACAAACCAAGGGCCGACGATGATGTTGCTACTGCTAGATCAGTTTCACTTACAATTCGATATATAACCCCAACCGCTCTTATTTGTTTACACGCACCACATCCGTGTAATTAAAATATCCACATCTCGCTTCCCGTTCTCCCTTTTTAACCCCTCTTTAACCGACAATATATTCGATTTGAATCCACTGCGATGATGCGGAAGAATTCGCGGTTTTTATATGAAATTATTCGTTTTGAAGTCAAAATATTGCTACACAACCTGAGAGCCAATATAACATTCCTCAGGATAGAACCAGATCCAGTTTCCAATATTGTTCGGGCTTACCAGATACAATTCTAAAGGGTAGAGACGTATTTGAAGACAGGGGTGGACTTTGCGATGGAACATTTTATATTATTCCAAATAAATATATTAAGAACAATTTTTTAATTTTTCGGGGTAAATTGTCTTACTTAACATTCTAGTGGAAGTAAATTTAAGTTCAATAACGCAGCACCATCAAAAACGTCTATGGGAGCTTTGTAAAGGTTATCTTATTCGGTTTTTTCCATCAAAACACGTTCATTCTGTTTTTCAATTGATCTATTGCAAGAAAAAAATTCACTGACAGCCAGGCTCTGCTTGAAGATATTCAACAACTAGGTTTAAACTGGTAAAAAACTGTGAAGAGTCCCTTAACACACTGGCAAGAGGCAACAAAGTGTCTCTAATATGGATGCCGGCGCATGAAGGAATGGCAGGGAATGAAATGACAGACCAGCTAGCTAAAGAAGGCTCTGAAGGAGCTTTCACAGGTCCTTAACGTACTCCTTCTCCAGCAAGTTGCCTCAACATACACAAATCTGCACTGCAGAAACTATTGCAATTAATCATGCTTTACAATTCATCCTGAAGAAAGACATTAAAAAAGCAATAATCTTTTCAGACTCTAAAAGCTCTATACAAAGAATCTGTAAGTCAACCTATGCAATGGATACTGAACACTCCTCTTTCATGACCGAAAGAGGAATCATTGAAGCAAAACTGCAAAATTTTGATATCGTCTTGGCATGGATTCCTGGCCACTCTGACATTAAAGGTGATTGGATTAGCTAATGCAGGGAGACTACTAATATCCCAGCAAAAGTCAAATTCCACTTTTCTTACTACCTACCAAACTTAAAAAAATATTTGGTATCGACTGGATGGACTCAAGATTGGAACCATAGTAAATCAGACTCATCATTCTATGGCAAAATAGTGAACAATCTAAATAAAACTCCTTGGTTTAATCAATTTCCATACAAAGACAGAAGATATATTACAACCATAATTCGGATGAGAACAGGCCATTGTGCAGCTCCAGTTCACCTATACCGCATAGGTGTTCAAGACAATCCATATTTTGAATGAGGACAAGTTGGTACTCTGAGTCATATTATCTTCGAGTGTCCAATTGATATGTCCCCAAATTTTGATATACAGTGCTTTTCTGATAAAAGTATCCACCTTTAATAACTTTTGTAATACTGGTATTTAGAAAAAATCCAAAAACACGTCAATTTATGTTGGAAGGGGCAAGCATTATGGCTTATTTAAACTTACTGGAAAAGCCACCCCCTCATCACTAGCAGCATCCCCTTTATTTTTTTAAATTAATTTTCATATATTTTATATAAAATTTGGATACTCCTCTTTGAGC
>CAJUYH010005123.1:0-24355 GCA_910591685.1 Galerucella tenella
ACGTTGCAGGTTCGCTGTTATAAATGTATCCAATTATGAGGATTATTTTTTGACGTTTCTTAAAACCAATTAAATGCTTCTTTATTCGTCACAAGGATAAGTTTCAACCAATTATGTCATTATTATAGTGGGAATAAATCTTTTGTGATTTCTCGAGAATAATCACTGTAAGGCTTTTATTTGCCTAGCAAGTGTCAGATAGTTGTCAAAATAATTAGGTACCTAATGTCCGATTTCACCATCCAGTTCCTAAAGTTAGGTAATACCTAAATCAGATTTTGGGATGACAAAATAGAATTTACGTTTCACCATGCGCTAAGAAACGCCTAAATATGATAGAAAATACCCAATATTGTCACTCTCGAGTAATTCTTAGAGCGTGGTAAAACGAAAATTTCACTTAGCAATTTCAAAATATGTCTTAGGTATTACCTAACTTTAGGAAATGGTTGGTGAAATTGGGCATAATTGTATCGACGCGATAAATGTAAAATGGTTGAAAATTATCAAAGGTAATACCACGAGTGCTTCAAATTTTATCGATAATTTTTTCTTTTCCACGTAAACTTGTTTATTTGGCAAAAATATGAAAACAAACCGATTGATAAAATCACGAGTCCGTTAGGACGAGGGATTTTATCTAAATTCGGTTTGTTTGAATGTTTTTGCCTCAAATAAACAAGTTTGAGTAATGAAAATAAAAAATTATGTGATAAAATTTGAAGAGCGAGTTGTATTTGAGAAGATTATTTTTTTCACAAATTTAAAATTTTGTATTACCTGAATGTTCAGTATTATCTTGGGCGATGGCACTGAATCGGTTTCTGTTCATTTTTAAATAAACTTCGAAGTACTTTTAGTTGTCAATAATGACAAATTCGAAGTGAAATTTTGACGTTTCAATGTAAACAAGGTGTTATCGATGAGGAAGCAGAATTATCAGTATAATACCGAATGATTGGCTAGAATAATCGGTTTAGTAGCTTTTCTGATGCAGAAATAACAAAAGAAATTTGTGAATCGAAAAATAATCAAGTCAAATTTAACTCGCGAGTTCCATAAATTATAAAATAATTTGACAGATTTTGTTCAAACTTGTTGCCATCTGGAAATGGCCACTCGAGCTCTCGTGACTATTGTCTGGCAACAAGTTTTCAAAAAATCTGTCAAATTATTTTCAATTGATGGTTTTATATGACGCCATTTTGCGGTGGATCGATTGTAGTGCTATCTAGCGGCATGTATTGAAAGTAGGTACAAGGTAGAAAACTGGGAAATAAGAAACTGTAATTAGTGTACAGCTATCTACTTTTAACTCACTTAATAATGTCAATGTTGCCATGTTTCAATTATAAACTAACTAGATATTTCAGAGTTTCTGTAAAAAACCAAGACGCACACCTTAAATATGTTTGTGGTATTATGAATATTATGTTTTCGTGTACATTTTAAAATTATTAAGTTTATACATACTATATACTAGAGAAAAGGTTTCTTACAATTGTGTACTTTATTTGTTTTAAGTTAAAAACATAAATATTTATTATTTGCCACACTTCTATTATGGAGTAAGATAAGTGAGTGTCACAATACCAGCAATACCATGGTTTCAGTTTTCCAAAAGGTCCACGCGCTGGTAACATTGTGACACTTACTTATCTTACTCCATAATGTGGCGATTGGCGAACAATAAATAGATAATGTTCTCAACTTAAAACAAACAAACTACACAACTTTTCCACTTTTATTAATATCACAAATATATTTAAGGTGTGTCTCGGGTTTCCACAGGAACACTGAAATATCTAGTTTGTTTATAATTGAAACATGGCAACATTGATATTTTTAAGTGATTAAAATGTAGATGGTGCCACATTAATTACCCTTAGTAGTTACTTATTTTTCTACCTCAGGCCTACTTTCGATAAGTGCCGCTAGATGGCACTACAATACGATCTACACGATCCACCACAGTATGGCGTCAGCTGAAACCATCAATTTATTCTCACTCTCTTGTCATATTATTACTGAGAATATGTTGAGTAATAAAATATTTTGACATTGAAATTTTGTTTGGTTCTATAGTAGGCTGATATAGTTTTTCAATATATATATGTACCGAGTGGTCCAATAAGCCAATCTCTCGGCTATATATATGAAACTATCCATGTTATAACTTTAGGAAAAAAAATTCCTCAGGAAAAGTGGACAAGAGAAATTGTTGGAAATTACTTTCAAGTTTCTAGGTTAACCGCTAGAGGGCGTAACCTGTAAAGAAAAATTTAAAAACCATTTTTTTGTGAGATATGCCCAATTATACTCAGTGTTAAATAAGTAAACTGGAGAAAGGCCTAAATTTCGCAAAAATTTGTTCAAGTACTTTTTATTCTATTTTTCCAAATAAAGGGTGGGGGAAAGTGGGAAAGTATTTGTGGATAAATACCTATAACTTTGGTATGAATCAAACGATTTTAACGAAATTAGTGTCAATAGAAAGAGTGTAGATGAATTGATCACATCTACTATACAACAATGGCATTTAGTTTTAATTGTCGTAGATAGAGGGTACTTTCGAATGACAAAAATTAAAATTTGTTTTCTTAAAAAATGTTTAATGGAAACACCTAATTATTGTAAATTATAATGGAACTGGATTAAATTCTCAACAAAACGGCGCAAACCGCATGTTGATAGCTTTTGTCGAACTCGAGATATAAATAAAAACGCATAAACATAAGTGAGTATAGTATTGACACCCTGTATTATAACTTGAAATTAAATATGAGAAAGAAAGATCATACAGATATCTTGGTCATTAAAACTTGATGTCCAATTAAATGTTCAAATTGTTTTTCATCGTTTTCCACACAAATATGTAATCTAGCACGCTTTGACATATCTGTTGCTTAAATTTCAGCTGTTGATATACTATTTATAGCGTTTCTAACGCGCTGTTGCATGTCGTCTCGCGTGGTTGGTGAGTTTGGTACGCTAAATCCTTCAATCTTCCCCACAGATAAAAGTCCAGTCATATTAAGTCTGGAGATCTAGCTGCCCTGAAAATATACATACCCTTCCAATCCACCCATTTGGATAGCTTACATTCAAATAATCTCTAATTCGTCTGGAAAAGTGCGCAGGACACCCGTCATGCTGTAATATCATACCTCATGTTTGTAAGGAAATATGTTTCAATTAAACAGACAACAAATTATCCAGAAAATCCAAATATGTATCGCCATTTGAAGTTCCAAGAAATATGAACCTGCGATCTTTCCGTCAACTATACCACACCAAACATTAAGACTCTACCTTGAAGCTGCACTTCCTCTACCCAGTGCGGATTTTCTACAGACCAATAATGCTTATTATGCAGATTAACACCACCCGCACTATTAAGCGTAGCCTCGTCTGCCCACAAAATTTTCGACATGATATGCGGTTGTTCTTCTAACAGATTTAACAATTGCAGTGACCTGAGATTGAAGCAACATTTAATTGGAGTCTTGATGATCGAAATTTATGTTTGATCTTTCTTTTACATATTTAATTTCAAGTTATAATACAGAGTGAGTCAATACTATACTTACTTATGTTTATGCGTTTTTATTTATATCTTGACTTCGACAATAGCTATTAACATGCGACTTGCGTCATTTTGTTGAGAATTCAATCCAGTTGCATTATAATTCACAATAATTAGGTGTTTCCATTAAACATTCTTGAGGACAACAGATTTTAATTTTTTTCATTCGAAAGTACCCTCTACCTATGACAATTAAAACTAAATTCCATTGTTTTATAGTAGATGTAATTAATTCATCTACACTCTTTCTATTGAGACTAATTTCGTTAAAATCGGTTGATTCAAACCAATGTTATGGGTATTTATCCAAAATACCTTCCCACTTTCCTCCACCCTTTATTTGGAAAAATAGAATAAAAAGTACTTGAACTAATTTGTGCGAAATGTAGGCCTATTTTTACCTATTTAACACTGGGTGTAATTGGGCATATTTCACAAAAAACTGGTTTTTAAATTTTTCTTCACAGGTTACGCCCCCTAGCGGTTAACCTAGAAACTTGAAAGTAATTTCCTGCAATTTCTCTTGTCCACTTTTCCCAAGGAATTTTTTCTCCTAAAGTTATAACATGAACAGTTTCTGATATAATATAGCCGAGAGATCGGCTTATTGGACCACCCGGTACATGTGCAGAATATCAACTTTAGAAGCTCAGTATGTGTTGGAGGATTTGACCATTTTTCTGGCATCAATATCTGTCCAAATTTTTTTGATAAAACATGTGCACAGTAGGAGATGAATCAGAATATTTTAAATGATTCATGCTGAGGATATTAAATTTTTATTATGTTCAAACATCTTAAAGGATTTAAAATTAATTAAGAACAGTATACTATCTTATCTCTAAAAAATAATTGAAAATATTGTTTGTCTTTTTTACTATTGGCAGATTATAAATATGGCAAATAAATGTTCAGTGTTAGTTCGATAATATTAAACATTTATTGTTTAGTTATAATATTAAACAAATATGTGTTTGACAGGTATGTTATAATACTACCAATAGTTAAGTTAAATGTCTTTTTAGCAGTAAAACTAAGTTAATTTTTTGTTGGTTTAGTTCATTTTCTGGGAAAAGAAAGGTACCAAATTTTATTATTACGACGTGGCTAACCACTCCTTTCTATGAATAGTTGAAAAAATGGGCAAAGACGAGCTTTCGGTCATTAAAATAGACCAAAATTTTAGTTCGACTTACTATATTTTACCTCTGTATTGACACACTATAAGAAGACCCTAGGTAGAGTGTTGGGCAGTTAATATGCGCAAAATGAATGGCGAAGATTATAAAGATTTTTTCTACGACCGTGCGTTTTAACCCATTTTCCCGCACGCATTTTAGTTTTGAAAGTGTCACTTTCCCGCACTAGTGCGGGAAAGTAAAATTATGCAAATGCTGACCTTTTTAGATAGTTTTTTACTTCGTAAGTTATAACTATTGTTACAGCAGGTAAATAAATATTTACAAAATATATCAAATAAAATTCTTTCATCTACAAATGACTTAAAACCGTTGACGTCACCGTGATCGTCATCTTTATGCGACCTGCAACCGATGCCATCCTCATCGACGTCATCTACTTACCAGTTAACACCAAATAACTCCACTGGACTGGCAATTTCAAGTAATTTACAGAACGCAACAAATTGTGTTTTTAACATTAATAGTAATTAGTAGTTTTTAGTTAAAGCTTTGTATATGTATGTTGAAATGAAATAATTTTTGAAAAATGGGTTGATATATTTTTTGCATATACGATCCTAGAAAAAATAATGTCTCTAACTCATGCGTAAAGTGTCTTTCCCGCCCTTGACCTCTTGCCCGAACTCCGCTCCGCGTCGTTCGGGTCAACTGCAGTCGCGTGCGGGAAAGTATCACTTTCCGCACTAGTTAGGAAAATAATTATTTCCGTAGACTATGTGGAATTCAACCTAGAAAATGAACAATGAAAATATGGTTCTGATAGACTTTTTGACCCTAGAAATTTTATGTTAATATTAAATTCGTTTCATAGCTTACCTTAAATAACAAAAATTCGGCTGGATGGTTCAATAATTACTTGAAGAATCACGAATTTAGTTCAGAAAATGGTACTTTTCCAACACTTCCACTTTAAACTTATAAGGTGATCATCTTAAACCAAATGTAAGAAAGAAAAATGGAATTTTTCCAATTTTTAAAAATATTTTTGAACATAATTATTTTCATATACAGTGCTATTCAAAAGGCCCCTCCCCCCTCGTATCTTTTGAACGGCTACACATTAATAAAATTTGGAGGGTGAAAATGAAGTGTTGTAAACAGGTGACGTAATAATAATAGATGACGTCACAGTGCCACTCTGGCCAATAATTTTAAATAGGACCTTATGGCAAGTGATATCTCGTTTGAAAGGCATTGACATTGGCTACATAGCCATATCAATTTTTTTTGGGTTTAAACTAATTTTGACGGATTAATTAAATACTCGTTCGAATGTGTCAGCTGAAATTGCATTGCATCAATAATAATTCTTTCTTTCAAAACGCCAATGCTATCTGATGCCGTAGTATAAACCTTGGATTTCAAGTACCCCCATAGAAAAAATCTAATGGTGTCAGATCTGGTGACCGAGGTGACCATTCTATAGGACCTCGCCGGCCGATCCATCTACCTCGATATTCTTCATCCAGGTAACGTCTTACTGCAACATAATAATGTGCAGGAGCACCATCTTGCTGAAATGTTATTTCCAGATGGCCGAATTCATCTATATTATCTTCCAGAATTTCAAGAATTAACAGCTCAATTGCATTTTGTAACATCTCCAGATACACTTCACCGCTTAAATTTGAATTTAGGAAAACAGGACCAACTATGTGGTTTTCCAAAATACCTGCCCAAACATTGATTTTTTTCTGGAAATTGGGTATGTTGTTCAAGAAAGGTGTGAGGATTTGTGTCACTCCAATACCTTACATTTTGTGTATTCACATTTCCATTGAGGCAAAAAGTACTTTCGTCACTAAAACAAATTGTTTTTGTGTAATGTGGGCTTTGACTAATATTATTTGTCATACATTCACAGAATTCGAGTCTTCTGTCGGGGTCGTCATCCGAAAGGTGATGCACCATTTTTAACTTGTATGGATGAAATTTATTTTTAGCCAACACTCTCTGTACTGTACTTTTACTTACTTCACAGATAGACGCAATTTTAGTTGAAGAGGACGTGGGGTTTACTATCATTTCAGCAACTATATCAATTTTTTTATCATCACTAAATGTTGGTCGACCAGATCGTTTGGCATCTTGAACACTACCTGTTGCTTCAAACTTGTGAAGAAGCTCCCTCAAATAAGTTCTCGAGATAGGGCGATCTGGGTATCTCTCATTACATAAACGTTCCTATTCATGGAGATTCTTTCTAGATTCACCAATTATTAAGATAGCTGCTACTTTGTCGGCTTGAGGCTTGAGTACGTACCATTTTGCCTATGTATATACTATTAAACGTCTCGTTAAACAATAATAAAATCAAATATTTAAGCTATTTAGAAAAACTTTGCAAAGCAACAAATACTATTGAATTAAAAACATCAATTTTTTTGACAACTAACCAGAGGCGGACTGAAAATTCTCCAATATTTAAATGCGAAATAATAATTTTGGTATTTTTTTTTTTTTTTTATTTCCGCATCAACCATATTGGTTATTAGCGGTGGAACAGTGAATGATTATTTTGTACATATTAGTTGAACAATAGAATAATTATATTTCGTATAGAAGCTCAGAATCCTTTAAAAACTGTATTAAACTTTGAACACTGCACTCCTTGAACACTGCACTTAAATTGTTCGGTAGGTGATGCTGTAACCTTGCGACACTATATAGCTGACACTCAATCAAAATATGTTTAATTGTAATGGGATGCTCACATACTTCACAATACGGTTGACACTCCTTTGACAGTAGATATTGATGGCTGAGTCTGCTATGTCCTAGACGGAGGAAGTAGCCGGAGCAGATTTCGAACACTTGCTATAAGAATTCATTGTTGGTATTCAGTTAATAAAATTTAAAAAAATTATTTCAATAATTTTGGTATTTATTTAATTTATCCGTCAAAATTAGTTTAAACCCAAACAAAATTAATATGGCTATGTAGCCAATGTCAATGCCTTTCAAACGTGACTCTAAAGTCGTCCTACTTACTCCAAAAATTTTGGATGCTTCTTGCTGACCCAAAATTTTTGAGGAAAGTTCGGCCACTATTTTCCGGTATATAAAACTTAGCTAACCTAAGCTATACACGAGTCGTAGACACACAAGTAAACTATACAGGGTGGTCCGACCAAAGTAAAATGGAAGATTCTTGGCCTAAAAATATAACAATCTGACGCAACTTCCTTGAATAAAATATTGATGATAAAAAAGATACAGGGTGGCAAAGTTGAAATGTCAAAAATATTGTTTCTCTGTAAATTGGAAGATTTTCAATATACAAACGTAAAAATTTGAAGATAAAGGTTTTAGGGCCTTGGGAAATCATAAAATGTTTTCCATTTTTATGTATTTTCTAGAGGGCGCCACAAAAGCTCTGTTGTTGGTATAACTGTGCGATTGACTTATTGATCGTTAACGGTATCCTTGAAGGGGGTTTAAAAATGCGAATATCTCGAAAACTTTTGAGACTTATGATAAGTATAACTTTTTGTCGCAAAAATGGTACAGTTCCAATATTTTTCAATAAATGGAGGAATACCGTTAACGATAAATAAGTTAATCGCACAGTTATACGAATTACATAGCTTTTGTGACGCCCTCTAGAAAATACATATTATGATTTTCCAGACATTAAAACCCCTATCTTCAAATTTTTACGTTTGTTTATCCAAAATCTTTCAATTTACTGAGTAATAATATTTTTGACATTTCAACTTTGCCACCCTGTATCTTTCTTATCATCAATATTTTATTGAAGGAAGTTGCGTCAGATTGTAATGTTCTTAGGCAAATAATCTTTCATTTCACTTTGGACCATTACTTACGGAGCACCCTGTATGTACATTAACAAACCTATTTAGAGTCAAATTTTTAAACAAATACAAGTAATATGAATAAAGATTTCGACAGAACCAAAATTACCATAAAAACAGCTTTTATCACTCTCTCCATAATAGAAACAGCATCAGGAGAATGAAAAATTAAAATTTTAAATAGATTGACTGAATTTACCCCTTTGCCTTCACTACCAATGCCTCTAGCATATTTCCAGTACCTAAGCTTCTTCTTAAATACATCTCCTTATACCAAGACTTTACACTTCCTGCATATATTTATCCCGGGACCACTGGGACCCCAATCCAGCAACTCAATAAAAAGTTTCTCCAGCAAATCCATACGCATTTTTGATTTTCTTATTATAATCCTGGAAAATCAGCAGCAATTCCATATCCACTTTTCCTTCACCTCCTTTTCTATACAATATATTATGGCGTGCCGTTTTTTAAAAGAGGAAAAAAATATATTGAGTTAACTGTATAAACCCTCACTTCGTGGAATCTACTCATCATATGGTTTTAAATGAAACTAACTGTTTTTAAATGACTCCACAATATATTTGTAAAAATAGGTAAATTGCAAGTAAATTGACAATTGTTTCGATATAAATATCATCATCAGAATGACAGAAGTTACTTTTGACATGATGTATACTTGGTCAAACCAGTCGTAATTTTGAAATTAGGTACAATGAACACTTACGAGCATACAGATTAAAACAACCAGATAAATCACATTATGCAAAACACCTACTTGACACTAAACATTCAGTAACACCTAACACAGAACCAGAAATACTACATGTTTGTGATAAGAAGCAAGAACTGGACTTCCTCGAAGAATTAGAAATTAGAAGACACTTAACAGACCCACAATATGAAGTCCTCAATGAACAGCTGAATCTAGGAAGTTCTCCATTATTAAACTGTCTTCTTAAGTAATAATTGTAAAGATCAGCAGATATAGTTTTCCTGGTTTCCTATATCATTGCACAGTTATACTGATCTTAAATGGGACAAAGATATCCAGAATATCCCCATAGGGCTAATAATATCAAAGCTACTATTTGTAAAATCTTCTTCTTTTTTCTATTCATATATATTAAGTCAATCACTAGATAGGGCACTATTTGGACTAGCCAAATATATATCAAGTATACATCATGTCAAAAGTAACTTCTGTCATTCTGATGATGATATTTATATCGAAACAATTGTCAATTTACTTGCAATTTACCTATTTTTACAAATATATTGTGGAATCATTTAAAAACAGTTAGTTTCATTTAAAACCATAAAAAAATATATATCTCTTCTCTCAAACATTTTTATTCCGTAATTATTCTGTTGAAGAATTAAAATTATGTTTATCATAATAATAATACAGGAATATTATGAAAAACATAATAGAAATTGCCGATTTAAAATTATGAAAAACATAATAAAAATTCAAGAACTAAAATTATTCTTGAATTTGTAAAATGTTTTTCATAATTTTAATTCTTGAATTTCCATTAAGTATGCTTTTCATAATTTTAATACTTGAATTTCAATTATGATTCTAATAATAATAATACACCTATTTCCATTCAAGAATTAAAATTATTGAAAACATAATAGAAATTCAATTTACATTATGTATTGCGGTTGCCTATTCTGCAGTAATGCATTTACTATACGATTTCATATACTTGCATTAGATTAGTATAGGCATCCTCAATACATAATGGAAATTGAATTTCTATTATGTTTCTCATAATTTAAATTGATGAATTTTCATTGTGTTTTTCATAATTTTAAATCGGCAATTTATATTATGTTTTTCATAATGGAAATTCCTGTAATATTATTATTATGAAAAACATAATTTTAATTCATTAACAGAATAATTAGGGAATGAACATTTTTGAAAGAAGAGATATTTTTGTTTTTGTTTTTAAAACGATGTTATTAAATACCAAAAGGCACGCCATAATATATCCTCTTGGAAAGATACCAGGAGGGTTAGAATAGACAATATTTCATTGCCAATAATATATTTACCATATTTAACAAAATATGAACCTTTTCTACGTATTAACCTGACTGAAAATAACTGTTTTAGGTCCCGAAGAAAAGATGGTACTCAAAGTTGAAGAAGAGCCTTGCGATGAAACCAAACCCATACTAAATTCTAACGCTTCCAGCGAAATAGATGACTCGGAAAGCAAGTTACAAGAAGCTTATAGGAACATAGCAGGGTTTGTCATTTTTTTTTCCTCAATATAGGACGAGCTTACACTATTTATACAGGGTGTCTAGAAACTCTCATGTCAAACGGGAGCTACAGTCGGCGTTTCCCAACTCGTGCCCGTTATTACCTGGCCCCGAAAATCACTGACCAACTCGTGCCCGTTCAAAAACCAGGTAGAAAATTAATACATCAACTCGTGCCCGGGTGCATCGGAACTGCGGTTTTTAATTCTTATTTATTATAATTAAATATTCAAGACCTACATATACAGTTGTCATTTATTTGAAATAAAACTACTATAAAACGTATTAATTAAATATATTGCACATAAAAAACTTAGAACTACCTACATATTATTAATACTATTATACCATGATACTGTTTTAACGAAAGTAAATTTTGTATCTTTTTATTTTTAAAATTATCTATAGTCTTTTTTAGGAAATCATGTTTTTTCCTTGTTGCATTTCTCACGATTTTAGTATTATCTACACTGCGACATTTAATGTAAGTCTCTTCCTGAATTCTTAGCAATACCTCAACGAAAACAAATAATGAGGGATGTGCATTATAAAATGAACTATTTAAATGGCTGTGAAATGATTCACATGCATTCGTGGTTCTGTGTATACTAGCTGATGCTTCTGCCCATATATTAGAAGGAAAACGAGCCTCTTCCGATATATAGTTTTCCACTAAATAATCAGCAAACGCACTCAATCTTTCGTCGTTGGGCTTATCTTCCATAATTTCAAAAACGAAGAAGTCGCTAACTAAATCTGGGTCCAAAAACATAATTCCAAAGCAGTAACGCAACCATTTTCCAATATCACTTTCTTTGTTTTTATACTCCGACGATAGTCCCAAATTTTGAATTTTTCGCCACCATGCTTGACTTAAATGGAATCGGCAGCCTATCAATCTAGCTTCACTCCAAATCAATCGCGTAGCATTATGAATGCCGATTTCAAAATCAATTACTATTTGTTCAGGCAGTAGATTCCAATTCTTATCCTTACACGTATCAATTAATTTCCGAAATAATTTTTTGTAGGTGTCTTCTTTTTTATCTCGCAATAAATAAAAAACAAGTGGTATGTAATGTCCATTACGTAGGCCATGGATTGTAAACAATTGTAAAAAATACTTTGTACAATACGAAAACGTCCCATCCATGTAAAGTGTAGTGCACTCACAGAGAAATTTCAAATTAGTTTCAGTACAAAATACAATTAAATTTAATCCAACATCGTTTATAAGTACAAAGTTCTCATCTTGTAAAGTGCGTGTATTGATATTGTTTAAAACTTCAAACACCTCTTCGGCATTTGATGGAAGTTTTGGAAACTTTTTACGTTTTTCATAATAAATTGTTTTTTTTATACAATTTAAATCATTCATTTTAAGTTCATTAAAATTGGATTCAAAACATTTTCGAATAACTTTGCTAGGCTTTTCACAAATGTCATCAAAGGCCTTTCGTTTAGCAGATGCACTCACTATATGTCTTTGGATAATGTTTTCTTCTATTGCAGGATGATTATGAGTTAACACTTTTTCTGTTATTACACGACCACCAGAATCACCGATTGTCCGAAAATATGCGTTACACTTTCTATTCACACACACCCACTTAATTTCTCCAGATGTTAACTTTTTGCTGCTTTGATTAAATTTGTGTTGTTCTACAATAAATAATATTTTCCCACGTTGACTTGATACTTCGCGAATCGACATGTTTATAGAGCTGCTCTTAACCCTCCCAATTACGAAATAAAACTAACTCATTCATAAATATCAAACCCGAAACAAAATCCTTTCTAGTAAGTACTTCAGGAAAACCCAATTTAACAATAATACCTGTTCCTATAGATGGGATGGTAATTTGAACAGGTAAATTTTTCAATCGAGCACGAGTTAGGTATACAGATTATTCAGACCTTTACTCTTGTACCTTTTAAGGGATTAGTGGGCACGAGTTGGGATGCGTCCGCTACAGTTACTAGAGGTGATTTTAAGTCGATTTAGCTTAAATTACCTTTTTCCGAAAGTGCTTCCTAAGGGAGCTACAGCCCTTTGAAGAAAACGTCCTCATATGAGTTTTCTTCAAATTATTCAAAAATACCGTTACTTAAATTATTCGAACTTGGTATAATCTATGAACAGTTACACTTCAGTCGTTCGTTGTAAATAAATTTTTTTCAGATCCATCATAAGCGTGTCAGTTGGGGGGCCCAACGGGTATTTTTATATGAAAAAATTTATTTTCAAGTTTCTTATGTATCCGACACCGAATTTGGAAAAGTCAAGATAATTTTCATTAAAAATGTTCTCTTCTTTCAAATCGATATCATGAACCGTTTTCGAGAGAAAAATAAATTTAAACTTTTTGTGTTTCTTATATAAAATCATGTTGGGTTATAATAGTTATTTATGATACAAGTGCGTGAAGTTGTACATTTGCGCCCGAGTTGCGAAAATGCAAGGAACGAGCGTAACGAGTGTCTTTTTGAAGGGGTTAAAAAACATAAAAATGAATTTTCTATAAACAAATATATACACAACGAATTCTAATTATTTAAATTCATATTTACAGTAAAATGAGGACAATTATTCAAATTACTAATTATAACATTGGGTAATTTGTATTTTTTTAAAGTAACAAATATTTTTCACTATATCTGACGCTTCTGTCAAATTTACTGTCAGCACAAAAGTTTATACAACAAACGACTAAATTCAAGGTAACTAGATAATCACGTAGCTAAAAAAGAGTGTTAAAATGAAAACCCCATTTAAAAAGCAATGTTCATTTACGCACGCTTTTCAACGTATGTATAATGTATGATTTCACACATTTTTTTTGGTTCGTAAATGCCTAATTTTAAAGGTGATCGTAGATAAAATTAATTTAAAATTTCCAAAACAATGTAAGCAACTCAATACTTACGACTTTTGTTACCAGTATCTGTACAATTTGTTGATTTTTCAAAGCCAACTTGATATTACAGATACAATTTTTTAATCCAACATGATTTTATGTAAGAAACACAGAACGTTTAAATTCATTTTTATCACGCTTTTATTAGCTTCACTTGTATGTTTGTGGGTTTGTAACTCTCCTTTGATTGTTAGTAAACTCCATCATCCTAAATGCGTTCGTTAGCCTAGCGGGCTAAGGCGCAAGAAGAATTTTACAATTTTACGTACACCCTCTGTTGGAAATTTATAATACTATCAATGAGAACTTGAAGAAAAACTCTATTGACAATAAATCGAACTAAAAAATGAAAAATAAATATAGTTTAAAAAAATTAAAAAAGCACGCTTTTAAAGAATATCGAGCTAAAAAGTTGAAAATAATTTTAAAAATAAATTTAAAAAAATACTAGTAAAATTGAGGGAAAAGCGTGGGGCGCTTTGTGCCATAATTTTCGTATATCGAGCACCCCACGCTTTTCCCTCAATTATACTAGTATTTTTTATATATGTACTATTGTTTCAAGTTTATTTTTAAAATTATTGTCAACTTTTTACTTCGATATTCTTTAAAATCGTGCTTTTTTAGAATTTTTAAACTATATTTATTATCGAAAACGGCTCATGATATCGATTCGAAAGAAGAGAACAATTTTTATGAAAATTATCTTGAATTTTCCAAATTCGGTGTCGGATATACCTACATGAAAAACTTGAAAACAAATTTTTTTTAATAAAAATACCTGTTGGCCCCCCGACTGACACGCTTGTGATGGATCTGAAAAAAATTTATTTACAACGAACGACTAATGTAACTGTTTATTTATTACAAAGTTTGAATATTTTAAGTAACGGTATTGTTTTATAATTTGAAGAAAACTCATATGAGGACGTCTTCTTCAAAAGGCTGTAGCTCCCTTAGGAAGCATTTTCGTATTAAGGTAATTTGAGCTAAATCGACTTAAAATCACCTCTAGTAACTGTAGTTTTCGTTTGGCAGGAGAGTTTCTAGACACCCTGTATATTAGAGACACGATTTCTTTAAAAATTGGCATAGATGGAAAGCAAAATATAGCGACTCTATGGAAAATGTTTAGACAAGACGTTCGCGGTTTACATTTTGAACATAGACTTCATTAACGTTCATAGTTATTTTTAGGCGGTAACATTTTTGAATAGAAAATGAAGAAACCATTCAAACCATATACCACAAACCTATACTTCCCATTTAAAAAATTAATGGGGGTTGTACCTGTCGTTCGAAGGGGGTGGAAGGTAGGGATCGCATTTTCTCGCTGAAGAATGTCAAATTATAATTTAAATTTGATGGGTTTCGAAATTTTTTAAAGACCAAAAATAATGTGGAAACTATACAGGGTGTCCCGTAAATTAAAGGCATGATAGATCGTTAAGAAATCTTTAAAATACTCAAATACAACTTTTCTCCAACCTTCTCAGTTTGTGAGATACGGGCTGGGCTGTTTAGGGTGGGTATTATAAAAGTATTTTGACATAAAACTAAAAGTTAACTTGTAGAATGACGTCACTTGTTATAGTTAACTTCAAAATGGCGGAGTTAACTTTGTCGGGTGGAAGAAGTATCGATTAAAGTTAACTTTATGGAAAAACCAGGTTTGCGTGATTTGATAGTTGCTCTGTTCTGTCGGTTCTGTCAAGAATTTGGCATTTATAACCTTAATTAATTATATTGTGTATATTTTGATTGCTTTTACTTTGTTATCTTTGAATTTTGCAATGTTAACAAACGATATCTAAGATATTTTTGAATAACTTTTAACCGACGATAAAGAAGATGCCCTCGGAACGAAACAGAACTGCACCAATGATAGAAGGGATTCAATTTCCTCATTGGAAAAGATTATGGCTCGTCTATCCATTCAGACAGGAACAAATAAAATAAAAATTCGACACTGGGAATGAAATAACAAATACACCAAACAGACATAATATCAAAACTAGACCATAAAACTTAAGTCAAAATTCCTATGCCATAGAGAATATTTCTCTATGCTCCAGGCCATTCTTATTTTTATTTTTCTTCTTTTTTTGAGAAAGAAACTTTTATAAAACTGACATTTTAAGACCTAAAGTTAACTTGACTGTTATATTCAAAGTTAACTTCAAGACATGTTTATAATACCCGCCCTTAAAGGTGCAGAAGAAATACACATTTTATTTCATATCTTCTCGGGGGATGGAAGTACAAATTTGAAATTTTTCTGTAGGTTATTGTTTCTTCAAAACACATCGACAGTAATAATTATGTGAAATACTAAGAAGCCAGTGGTGTGGTACGAGGGGTTCGTAAACTTTTATTGTACCATATTTTTGAAACACCTTGTATTTAGACCTAAAGACTTTTGTATGCAATTCTTTATTAGATTTCCTACATAAAAGGTACTCTTTGTTGAACTCGATAAAACACTCCATTTTCAATATTTTCAACTTTTTATTAAAGTAAGACACTTTTTTTAAGTTGTTTTTTTCTTAAATAAATTTGCAGTACCTACTAGAAGATCACTTACAAATAATTTAAACACAAACGTTTCTTATGGGTTTGTAATTCATAATTATTTAAGGGAAGATAAAGAGTTAGGAAAATATTTACGACTACTACAAAATTTATTGTTTAAAAACATCACAACACAAAAAAGTGTCTTACTGCAATAAATTGTCAAAAATATTGAAAATGGAGTGTTCTATCGAATTCAACAAAGAGTACCTTCTATGTGGGAAATTTATTAAAAAATTGCAGACAAAAGTCTTTAGATTTAAATACAGGGTGTTTCAAAAATATGGTACAATAAAAGTTTACGAACCTCTCGTACCACGCCACTGGCTTATTAGGATTTCACATCATTAATACTGTCGATGTGTTTAGAAGAGACAATAACCTACAAAAAAAAAATTTAATTTGTACTTTCATCACCCGAGAAGATACGAAATAAAATGTGTATTTCTTCTACTAAGAAAGGATAGAGAAAAGTTGCATTTGGGAATTTTAAATATTTCTTAACGATCTATCATGCCTCTTATTTACGGGACACCCTGTCTAAAATATTTGTGTCTCTCAGCACTGGTATAGTTCTTTTCACGATCTGAAAAACTGACTTGACTTGACTTAGACTTGAGATGCAATAAAATCAGATTTTTCGGATTTGAATTATAAGGATGACCCAAAAGCTTAAAGCTAACAAGTAACAAGATAAATACAACCCTGTCGTGGCTAATACCTTTATGGCTTTATTGCATTCCATTATCCCATCTCAGGACCAGGATTACGACAAATAGAATTCTATTTTAGTGACGTCACGTTACCTAACAACCGTTTCACATCGTTTGCATGCGATGAATTGGTATAATTCTATAAGTCTTCATTCTACAAGTCTCAAGAAGAATGGAAAAAAACCATAATAGACTGGAAGAGGGAAACTAAAAATAAAGCAGTCTAGAAAATGTAAAATATGTGTTAAATAACAAAAAAGTTCTTTGAATTAATACTATTATTCCGAAAATTGCCGAACCTATATTCCTATAATCGCAAGAGATGGGACGTGATACCAAATCTCAAGATTATCGCCAGCTTTTAATGAACGTCACTAAAATAGAATTCTATTTGTCGTGATCCCACCACAGGTCAGGTCAGTTTCTTATATCATGAAAATAACTATACGTAAAAGGTAAAAATCAACCTCTCTAGCATCTTATGCAACCGTATTCCAGGCGCCATTGTTTCATGTGTGGAGGGAGTGGAGCAAAGCCAATCTCATACATAGAACAATAAAAATTTTCCTTGGACAACGAAGCTGCTTTGAAAGCACTTAGCTCTCGCCGTGTAACGTCGAAATTGGTTTTAGATTGCCAAAAAGATTCTCCTCAATAGGAGAACTCAATAAAGTATTGCTGGTCTGGGTCCCTGGCCATTCTGGCATGGAACGAAACGAGAAGGCAGAATCTCTTGCAAGGGAGGATGCCGCACGTGTTTCTATCGGACCAGAACCTACAATTGGCAACGCAATAAGTTTTGCCAAAAAACACTAAATACCTGGACAGCAAGAAGAGCCTTAGACTTCTGGCATAATATACCAGGATTGGTTCAATCAAAGGCTTTTATACATCCTTCAAAGAATGTCTCCAAGTAAATTAGGTATATGTGAACTG
Organism: Galerucella tenella; assembly: GCA_910591685.1. Classification (NCBI taxonomy): domain Eukaryota; kingdom Metazoa; phylum Arthropoda; class Insecta; order Coleoptera; family Chrysomelidae; genus Galerucella; species Galerucella tenella. The sequence goes on from CAJUYH010005123.1 coordinate 18,022, forward strand.
AATATAATGTATATGTATACATTTCGCGGCAAATGTGTACTCATGCCTTCACGTTTTGGTAAATGTATACTCTTACCTTCATGTTTCAAGAAAAGTTGGAATACAAATAAATTAAAAATGTTGATGCAGTAAAAAAATATTCCTATACAATATAAGCAAACGTAGAAATAGCCTTGTATTTGAATGATGCACGTCTTCAGTGATTTCTTTGAATCGTAATTGGCCTTTGTTACTGTATAATGTTACGGTGAATGTACACTCTTGGGAAATGTACACATTTACCGTAAAATGTGTACATTTCCCAAAAAGTTAGGTATATGTGAACTTAATAGTGAATATGGACACGTTTATGTGAAAATCGTAGGTAAATCAACGAACTGTAGCTTGTTGTACGTTGAAGAAAAAAAATGTATTTTGCCAAACAGAGTTTTGTAATACGATGCAATATCTCCGTATCCTATTAAATTTCAATTATATTCTTTCTTATATACAGGGTGAACGGAAACTCTAAGCTGTCATTTTCTTTCTTCTTTCAAATGGAACACCCTGTATTTTATAGCAAAAATAGAATCTTAGATTATATAACTTGAATTTTTGTCAAGCATTCTCTATACCCAAAGTTCATAAAAACACAGTTATTTTGTAATATTTATTGTAAAATATAACTACTGACCTATTATGTGAAAGCATTAAACTTTGTATGTATCAAAAAATCCTAATTAATAATAAATTTTAATGAACAATTCATTCTAAACAAAACTAGCCACCAAAAGTATAATCCCAACCGTAATATTAAACTAAAGGTTCAAAATGTTCACCGTTAACATCAATGCAATGCTGCAGAATAGTTCAAACGATTGACTAACATTTCTCAGCATATCAACGTTAGCAGATCGAAATGCCGCACTAATTATCCCTTTCATGTTATCTCTAATAGCCGGGGATTTTATAAACTTATTCCTCACAAGACCCGAAAAAAATAAATATACTTTTGTTAAATCGGGTGACCGAGCTGGCCAATCAGTTGGGCCCCCTCTTACAGCATTGCATTGATGTTAACGGTGAACACTTTGAACCTTCAGCTCAATATTACGGTAGCTAGATTGTTTAGAATAAATTATTCATTAAAATTTATCAATAATTAGGATTTTTTGTTATATACAACGTTTACTCCTTTCACATAATAGTTCAATAATAATAGTTTACAATAAATAGGTATTACCAGATAACTCTGTTTTTATTAACTTTGGGTAGGTATAGGGAATGCTTAACAAAAATCAAAGTTACATAATCGGAATCTATTTTTGCTATAAAATACAGGGTGTTCTATTTGAAAGAAGAAAGCAAATGACAGCTTCGAGTTTCCGTTCACCCTGTATATAAGAAAGAATATAATTGAAATTTAATAGGATACGGAGATAATGCATCATGTTACGGAACTCTGTTTGGCAAAATACATTTTTTTTCTTCAACGTACAACAAGCTACAGAGCGTTGATTTACCTACGATTTTCACATAAACGTGTCCATATCTTTTGAAGGACTCTGTATAACGTGGCAAAACCTCATATCAAAAGCTTCAAAAAAATGTAAGCAATCCGAATTCGGTATAATATACAGGGGTTCCTATTTGAAAAATCATATGTTTGGTTTGTAACGGAGTTATGCAGCACTCTGTATAGTTCGATATGATTTCAAAATATGGACCTTCAGCACATCTACTATTTTTGTTAATAACATTTTTTGATATCTCTCAAAATAACCCATATACCGAGGTTTGTCGTAAGATTGGTACACCCTGTACGTTAAAACTTGGACTGTCCGAAGATCCGACTTGCCGTCTTTGTCTGGAAGATAATGAAACAGCAGAGCATATAATTTGTGCCTGCCCCGCCACGGCTCGAATCAGGTATCTGATGTGTGGCAGGGTTTCTCTCTTTCGCCCTCGGACCTGAAATATCATTCACCAAATAAACTAATCGGCTTTGTAAAGAAGCTTAATTTGTTTGGTGAAATCTTAATACGTGTGAGCCACAATAGACTCTTGCGAGTCGCAGTGGAGAGCCTTATGGACCCACTCACCACAAAAACCTAACCTAACCTAAAAGGTGAAAATAACTATTAAATACGTATTTTTTCTTTGTAGATCAATGAAAGCTGACCCGCTGTCCATAGATAAGCCCATAATAGCCCTCGACTTATTTTCGACAGCTGTGAAGGTACAAAACGTGCCTTTGGCGAAGCAATGTATAGAAAATCTCAATAAACACTTGGACAAAACAAACGTGTTGTTAATTCTCCAGCATTTATCGAAATGTAAAAAATACGAGGCGGCTTATGCGTACGATATGGAACCATCGGCTCCGCCTTTGTTGGAGGAAGAATACGAAGGCAGTCACGATTGGGTACAAGATCTTATAGATAATCTAAGGAATAATTGTCTTTTGGAAATCGACAAAAACGCCGAGTTCGTTTTAAAACAAAGGGAAATATTGGATTTGACTTATGTGGATATTTTAACCATTACAACTAGAGATACGTTACAAATTTCAACGGAAATTTCAGTTTACAGCACTATTATGAGATGGTGTATTGAGGAATGTAAAAGAAGAACGTTGGAGATTCAAAAAATTAACATTACTGCTGTTTTGAGGGATCTCGCCTACGCTCCAAGGTAATATTTTATTTTTTCCTCACCCTTTATACAAGGTGGTCCCTAAGTAATTGTACATAGAAGTACAGTACAATCTTTACTTCAAAATATTGCGATTCAAATCAACTAGCCTAGTGCTAGTTCGTTGGAATTGTTTTATCGGGAGGAACACAGAAATGCGCAAATATACAGGTTGTTCCATTAATAATTTTGAATGCGACGTCACGTGACCAAAAACAAATAACTCATTGGGTAACACCATAACAAGAAAAGATGCAGCATTTGCTCTAATTTACACCCCCAAAATTATAATTATCTACTACTGCCAAATTATGATATATTAATTGTCTTAATCCTCGTGGGACACCCTGTATGTCATAAACGTACAAATGGCGTACGGTACTTATTTTACCAAGTAAAATAGAAAATACAAAGGTCGCTGACAATACCAACGCCACTGAATAAATCTCGAAGTGAGAGGGAAGAACACACGCACGCGCTTGCCAATGAGAAGTCAGCTAATTATGGTTTTCGTACAACGCTGCCAGAGCTTGAAGAAGCCCTAACAAATTTGGAAAAGTGCTCATCTTTTAATATTCATAAATTGAAAAAATCTAAGGAAACAAGCACATTAAAGAGTTAACGTTTAATCATATTGTTAATAATAAAAAGTCCCTTTTCTAATTATCATCACTACATACTTAGCCCTTTGGGCTTTTTCATAGTTAAACGTGGCAATATCGAATGTTTTCGACTGCATTTCTTTCACGGCTTCAGATAAACTTGCCCTAGTATAATATAAATAATGTTGTCCCATTTAAAATATTCAAGTTTTGACTATTTTATAGAAGAATCGGCAACATTGCATTTTCCAAAATGTTATATAATCTATTTGCAATTTTTCTAGATATGGTTTGATGACAAAAAAGGAGTTTCTGTGTCGTGCAATCGATGGTGTAAAAGGACCTGATCGTAGTGGAATTTTAAGCGAAACCGAAACCGAAAGGATATTAGAATATATAAGGAAAAAAGGAAAAAATCGTCCTTCAGACGAACTACCACACAAAGGTAGCCAACCGAGAAAAGCAGGTTACGAAAATGCAAGAAAATTTCAAACGGACACCAGTAAGGACAGCGGCTGTAGTACTAAGTCTTCGTGCGACAAATTCATCATCAATTTTCTCACTTGTTGGACCGCAGTTTTCGACTGAAAAAATTTGCCAATCTAAATAGTTTCTAAATCGTTACTAGAGATGTCGTTATTATACTTGAAACCAGCGTTTCTCAAAATTTATTTACTTCGAATAAAAAAACAACATTTTTAGATGCGCTGATTTAGTAACTGACATGGGAGAACTGTTATCACTATTTTTCGAAAAAAAAAAAAAAATTAGAATTTTTACTATCTAATATTATTATAGAAATGTCTTTTTGTGGGCAAGATTTCTAATAAAATATGAAATTTTCATCTGAAAATTAATCACATTTGAAAGTTTTCTACTGACTGTTCACAGCGCTTCTTCTACATGCGGTAAAAAAAGCGTTCATAAATTAAATAGACGGTAATAGGAACAATTTACGAAAAATAAATCTAATGGGGTAAGATCGGGTAATCGATTTTTTCTTAAGGTCTGCTGTATACAGTAAATTAGGGGCATGATAGATCGTTAAGAAATCTTTAAAATACTCAAATGCAACTTTTCTCTAGCCTTCTTAGTTTCTGAGATACAGGCTGTTCAAATGTGCACAAGTAATACACATTTCATTTCATATCATCTCGGGGGATGGAAGTACAAATTTAAAATTTTTTGTAGGTAATTGTCTCTTTATAACACATCAACAGTATTAATTATGTCAAATTCTAATAAACCAGTGGCGTGGTTAACTTTTATTGTACCACATTTTTGAAACACACTGTATTGAAAGCTTAAGACTTTTGTCCGCAATTCATTATTTAATTCTCTACACAAAAGGTACTCTTTGTGTATGGCTTTCCGCCGTTCGAAATTTGAAATGCGCAATCCGCTTGGTCGGAATCGGGATAGTTTTGATTTTTAGCGTGTGCAGTGCTCATCGTACTAGTAGGAGAGTTGGCACCAATTTTTGGGTAGGTATTTGAGGCAAGCTGAAAACTTGTCAGATACCTCTCCTATTATATCCCAACTCGGGATTGTAGACCTGGCTGGTGAGTAGCGGGGCTAAATCAACCCCTGCATTTTTAAAAATATAATTTTATTTTCCCTAAAAATATGTTTGAGGCACTACGCAATTTATATAATGTTGCAGTGTAATACTTAATGAATACGAAAAAAAATAAGCCAGATAATTTAATCGGGGTTTTAACATGGCCAGACGCGTGCAAAAATATTTTGCAAAAAATTATAAAAAATGTTTTTGAGGCAACTTGAAATTTTAATGGAGTATTATTTATAACTAAGAAATAAGATTCCCGAAAAGACAGATTATTTCGGTGGGGCTTTCTACCTGCCAGGTGATCAAACAAATAATGAATAGGTACGAGCCTGTAGTGCTATAGACAAGCTGTAGTGTAAGAGAGAGCACATAACGACAGCTGTCTTCGTTCTTGCTTGCCGCGTTACTATTGGCTCTGGCGAGGCCACGTGACTTACAATAACCCATGAGGTTTCTAGTTAAAATTTCGGAGTAAAAAATATAAAATTTTCGGATTTTGTACTGAAAACATTTTGCATAAAAGGGATTGTATTGATTTATGGACATATTTTTTGTGATTTCTTTTTAATTTTTAAAAATTAGTTATTTTGCCAATTTTAATGCGAATTTGAACGTAATAAATTGTTTAAATATTTGATATTTCCGCAGAAATTTCGGAGTCGTTATTTTCAGTCGTATTATTCCACTAATGGTGATACACGTTTTAAAACTGAAATAATTCGAAAATGTCTAGTGAAGAGTTAGTTTGTGTTATTTGTAAGAAAAATGGTATTAAAGTGATTGCTTTTGTGGAGAAAACTCTCAAAAAAGTCAGGAGGTGTTACAGATCCGTAAACATCATAATTTAAAATATAACGATATTGTTTTGACAGTGATTCCTACACTTACAGATGGTTATCACACTAGTTGTTATAAAAATTTTATAGCTTTGATGAAAAAATATATTGAAAATACTGTGATTGAATCCAATGTGAAATGAATAGAATTTATTTCTAATTTTTTTTATACTCATAATAATTGTACTGCTGAAGAATTATTATATTTTTATAAACCTGGTTTTGCGATTTTATATGTTAATTATTGATTTTTTAAATACCTTATTAATTGTAAGATGAAAAAATTTCAAATTTCCGTATAAATTTTGATTTGGAATATCGCCAGAGAAAAAAAAACAATTTTTAGTTTTGAATGTAGGGGTAATAATATGAATCCTGTACAAAAATTTTTGGAACAAAAATTATTGAAAAAATTATTTTTTTTCAAATTCTCTTTAAAAAATAAATATTTCTGCGGAAATATCAAATATTTAAACAATTTAGTACGTCCAAATTCGCATTAAAATTGCCAAAATAACTAATTTTCGAAAATTAAAAAGAAATCACAAAAAATATGTCCCTTTAACGTCCATGCATAAATCAATACAATCCCTTTTATGCAAAATGTTTTTAGTACAAAATCCGAAAATTTTATATTTTTTACTCCGAAATTT
>CAJUYH010005124.1:0-24355 GCA_910591685.1 Galerucella tenella
TTGATCAAACTATGCATAGAAATGGGCCTCAAGTAAAATAATCATTCATTCCTAATTAAGTAATATTTAAAAAGAATTTCTTACATAAAATCCAAACTCTTCAACACTCGCAAATACACAAACACAAATAAAGTTTTTTGTTCAATTTAGCACAATAGACATTTTTTAAATCTTGTCGCGTTCACAGCTTATAATGAATAATTTACACTTTACAGACAAACTGTCATGTCTGACTACACCGACGCTCATTTGTTTCTAATCCGCGCGGCTCATTGGTCAATTTATTGAGTTATATCTAGTTTTTTAAATTCCAGGAAAGTACTAGTACAAATAGTTCTTTTACTTTCCAAATAATATATTGGAATAAAACCGAGCCGTACTTGAAATTTACAAATCCTATGGCTTTTTAATTACCATATTTGGTAGTTTTTTGAAGCAGGGCGAATTACCTAAATAAAGTTTAATTGAACGATATCAATTAGGTAATTTTTATAGATATAGGTAGGTATTAAAAATTATAATTTTATTAAAAGTACCTATACTTACCTACATGCGATTATTTTAAACAATAACGCAGCAATATAAGTAGTATTACATGAGCGTATGAAACACCCTGTACAAATGAGGAAGTGAGTGAGGTAGGTAGATTACAAAGAATTATATTTCTTGTAGTACATAAAAGATGAGTTTATCAAGAAATCTATTCTCGTGAAGACATACAACGAGATGGTGACAAAAAACATAAGTAATAATATGATTTGGAGAATTTACATTCTAAACAGTAATGTGGGTGGTCCGGCTTCGGCCCCAGTCGACCGAGCTCGCCTAAGAATCAGAATCAAAGCCAACCCAACCACACAAGACAGCAAAGTAACTGACTTCATTTTAGTCTGCGAGGTAACTCGAAAAGGAGCCGATCGTTTCTCGTTGTCACAAGCCAACGCGATCAGTTGTTTACTTTCGAAAGCATGTTGAGTGTACAGCAACGGAACTGTCGTGTTCTCCCTAGATGCTTTCGGGAAACTTCTAGTGCCAGTGCATGGTGCCTCCAGAGGGTCAGATGTGCAGTGTAAGAATTGCCGATGAGTGGGCCTGAGTGCTATCGTTGGAACCGTGTGTCCGTCGAGGATGGCCTCCATGGCGCCATCGGACTCGACGACGGAGTCTACACAGAGGCACGAGTCAGATCTTTACACGAGACCCGGATGGGTCGACGCAGATATCGCCCTAGGACAACTAGACCAGGTAATCATCTCTTCATTCACTTCCTATTATTCCAAATTCCCATCAATCCACACTGCAAACAACTCATCATTCAAAACAAACATCTACCTCTCAAAACTTAACCTAAATAAGTCCCATTTATGTATAAAACAATGTCAATAGATCTAAATCTCTTCCTGGGCTCTAACATAGGATCTGTGTTCGAACAATTGAAGCACTTTATTTTTGGTAATGTTTAAGTTATAAGTTATAAAAGTTTTATAATTCGATCCATATACAAATCAACATTCCATCATTTAAAATATATTCAAAGGATTAAATCTTGATGTATTTTACGTGATTTGAAACTTTCTCTCGTTTCTCTCAAAAAAATACTAACATTGTTGGTAACGCTGACATCTAATTCCAAAAATTCATTTTTAAACATGGATATTTTATACTCAAATATTTTCTAAGGATATTAAGAAGCAGATCCTGTTTTATCAAAAATAATAGTTGAAAATCTACTCTATATCTTGGGGAAGAAATCGTTTGTACACTCATAGACTTAGACAACCACTTTTACAGCTGAATAGATCTGGACGCAAATTGTTGCAACTTATTCATTCATTCATTACTTAATGCTCTGTATATTGTCAGACTTCCTTATTTGGAAATCTAACACATTAGTTTCGGTCCCATATATAGCCGAATTTAATTTTTGGCATCTAATTATAACCCATCAAAAATTACCGTTGGACTGACATTTATTACCTAAGGCTGACATTCAACACGCTCGCCTTTATTTTTCGGGTTTGTATTATGTAATACCTATTCAGATTAGATTTTGTTGAATCTATTGAATATTTCGTCCACTCGGCATCGGCCTTAAGGATTTAGTAATAAAAGTTTATAAATTCCTCATTGTAATGTAAACAGTAACAGATCCGCAGTTGGTTAAATTTAAATACTAAAACATATTTTGTATAAAAAAATCCCCACATTATCTGTCAAAAAAAAATTCAACTTTTATTTATTAATCGGAACAAATTAAACCGTCGAAACATACAGGGTGGCCCACCGTGTGTATACGCTTGGATTTATTACATCTAATTGGCAGATATTATCAAAAAATATGTATTTATTAATGGACACATTTCAAAAATATTAGAATATAATTTGCTATTAATTGTTGTAGGATTAACGAATACGACTATCCTCTGTGGGTTTTGGTCTTAAATCAATCATGTTGATATACCTAAGTGTCAAAATGAAATACCTTGGAACGAAGCATACACTGTGGTAGCTACAAAAAATTTCAATAGCTAGATTGCCAAAAATAGCCTTTATCTAGTACTGGGAACTAGGCCAGTCTTAACTAACTTAATAAAAGATGCCTCGTACTATTTTATGGTGATCTTGTAATTCTTTAAATACCGGTATAAATGTTACAATATTTTGTTCTCTTGGCCAAATGCATAATTAGAATCTTGACTTTGACAGGACATCTTCTTGAAGACCACCCAATTCGTATTGTGAGAAATATACCCGAAAGGTCGAGACAATACAAACAACTCAAACTCAAATTCAAAAAAAAAAGTTGAAATATCGCTTGATTCGATCACATTCATCGAGTTTGATCTTTTTTAACATTACTAATATAAACATAATTGTTTATAAATAACAATTCCAAAAAAAGAATTAAAAGTGTATTAACGTTGTATATTATAAAGGTAAATTGTTATTAAGTCTGGCCTAATGCCGCATTCTTTTTAATCAGGTGTGATAGATGATTTTGGAGCCAGACCTGATATTCGGTCTGTGGGCGATGCGCCGGTATTACGTTAGCCTTGGTAGGACCACCGGGTAAGCAGCGTGTGTGGTCCTCGGCTAGCTTAGCGGCTAAAGTTACCTGGTCCCCTTACCCCTCCGCGATCTGCGCCTAGCTGCGAGATCTTACCCGTACCCCTACTCATTCGGTCCTTATGTTTCCGGAACCGAAAGTTCAACCCCTGTGATGTCTCAATCTCGAATGCTCTCTCGATGTTGCCACTTTGCAATACTTATCCCTCATTTAAGGAATCAAGGAAATGTGTTTAATCTGTTTCATTTAAATTATTTATTGGTATTTATTGATTATTATTTATATATGTTTCAAATGAATCTGCGGCTGTTGATTTTTTTGCTTCTTCTTTTCTAAAGCTTCGAGGAATGAGCCTTTATTGCGGCAACGCCGCTTTTATTTAGTAGGTACAGCGATTAAGTGATGCGGAGTCACGTTTTTCAGTGTTTTTCTCTTTCAATGAAGGGATTCTAAAAAAATCTCAATATAGACAGCTGATTTTAGGTAACTCTCATAAATAAAACGTTGGATGGGAAAGAAAAAATAAAATTATTACTTTTTGGTGGAATAATTAATTGCATAGCCAAACTTTCAACCATATGTTAATGAACTTGAAACTGCTCCCAATAACATTTCTTCTGGAAATGTTTTTGTTTTTACGCACAATTGTTGACACAACCCCTTAAATCAAGAATCTACTTCAACTAACGACCTATTTTTGTTAATATCGTAGTTAAATTAAAATTACCTCCATCCAAAAAACTTTATTTGAAAAAATATTTATTTTGGCATGTCTTATTCCTACTTTTAAGTCAATTTTTGTTGATTAAAACTTCCAAGTTCTGAGTTTAAATATGCCAGGACAGAATATGGAAGTATAAATTGTTCAATATAGTTATCATTGGTATACAAGGTGATCACACATTTTTTATCCTATGTTGGAGTTTAGATATCGATATTAATGATCGTTAGTAGTTTAGAGATGATCTCAGAAGTGGGATGATATTATCATATTCTTCCAAGGTGAGGTAAGATGGTAGCCAGATAAGTGAAACTATTTTATGTTGAGCTTAAATAAATTATGGACGTTAGATTGTTTATGAATTTTATAAATTTCAATTTACAAAACCGGTATCGATAAATTGCGCACGATGTAGTTTCTTTCGCGCCCAGCCTATTGTCCCTTCCATAAAATGTACCTAATTAAAGTTTTTCTACTGCGAATTGCTTAATTCAGCTGATTTATTACTGCATTCTTGATTCTCGATTAAGAAACCAAAAAAAAAAAAATGATTATTATTCGTGTGGATTTAAGTGGGTCAGGATCTTGGTCATGATCGAGGCCAAATCAGATGAAATTATTCGAAAAATTTGTTTAATATTTATCATTAGATGTGATTTTTTTTAATATCTATTCACCAAAAGATCGTAAAAGTTAATTTTTATTGTAATTTCTGGTTTATTTACAATTTAGTTTTATTAAAAATGTTGTTGAGATAAAGCAAAGTAAACATCCTTCAAAACAGTGTTATCAATGAAAAGGCGTATACAGCTGAGTCTATCCATTAAACCACCCAAACACCAACAAGCTTTGCCAATAATTATCATTATTTCAGTCTTGCACACATATTTTTACGATTCTTACGCATCAAATATATTTGAGAGCTCACTATTATGGTGTAATGATCAGTACTAACTTTTATGTTCACCATTTTCTGTAAATCTTGCCACATTTTCTTGTGTATTTAACTACAACTTTGTATCCACAACCAACAGCCTTATTTCGTCATAAACTTTTATAGATAATAAACTGAGAAAATATAAAAATCTTCCTCAGTTTAAAATTCAATAGTTTGTATGTTGTCTTTATACAATCCCAATCCGTAGGAGTATACAACACTGCAGCTATTAATTTCGAATAAATTTCATGATTGTTTATGGATATCAACTTTATTTTTGTTTATCTGCGGATAAATCTTGCACAACAGGATCAATATGTTATTCTTACATGTAAATAGGAACAAGTATTTTGCCCAAAAGTATAAACTTAAGCATCTATTAGAAAATAAACAACAATAAATAAGCATGCAGAAATGGTGTACTAGGTGTCAAAAAGTGTGTTAGTCAGAAGGTTCTCAAACACTGCTCATTTCCTATTTGATTTCGATTGTTTTCTTGGTGTATACTGTATGAAATGGTAAAAGAATCATTGAAATCGGTTTATAAACAAATACAATTTGAATTGAGAACCTCCTTTTTTAACACATTCAATTACAATACACGTGCTTCTACTATAACCACGTATCTGGAGAAGTTTGTCTATCGCCCTCGTATTTCAGTAAAATGAAATGTAAATTGTTTATAGAAAGCAGGACAAGGACCCCTTTAACGAGGGGTAAATGTACCAGTGCAGCTGCTCATTTCAATGCTTTTAAGTAGTCTAATGATTATACATATTTTCAAGACAATCGGTTCATTGTTAGGAACTATGTTTAGTCTTCTAACTAATTGCCAAGTACATTTATGTAATATACGAACGCCTAAAAGTTTTGAAATTTATATCGAAACGAAACAAATAGTTGAATGAGTAATAAATATACCTCCTGCGAACGTTCAGTGCAGATTGAGTTATAACGTTGTTGTGATTTTGTAACATACGCGTGGCTAACCAGTAGCGGTACAATCGAAAATTTACGAAGGAGAAATCATTAAAATATGTTAATAGTTATTTAACCAACAAGTGTATTAATGAGGGCCATTAACAATCGAAATAATTTAAAGTTGATGTTCGAGATTGTTAATTGCCCTTTTAATACTCGTGTATAAGTTGTATTCTTTTCTCTCAATATTTAAAAACTAAAAATAATTTATTTGTTTCATACGTCAAAAATTGAAATGTATGTTTGGTTGCCTATCAATATAAATATAATGTACAAGATGTGCGTTGGGTTGCCTGCAGAAAATCGTTGAGTAATGTAGGTAAATCGTGCATTAATGGGTGTCATCAATGTATGATTTTGTCTAATTTTGGAAATTATTATTAAATGACTGCTTTAAGGAAGCTGTGAAATTGTTTCATTAGTTTGCTTTAGTTGGGAATTATTATTTATACCTATTTTAAAATTGTGTGTCAATTTTTAATTTTTTTCAATTAAAAACAGTATTCAGAATCATCTATAATCCCATACCAAACGAATTTTTAGTCAGTTAACTGTTGATGTAAGATAGCAGTAATATAGGACCACCTCGTCAACTTTTTTTGTCTGAAAAAAAAGTATACGATGCATTGTAGGGCTACTGATATCCCTTGCACGCATTGTACTCAGACCCGTTGGTCCTTCGCAGAAGGACAGGCCCTGTTCGGAGCATGAATAGTTTGGTCTTTATTAGAGATGGAACAAAAAATAAATTGAAAAATTTAAGACTGAATTTCTTATAAAACGGTGGGGACCAGTACTGGGACTCTGCACACAGTACTAATTACTACTACTCGTATTATTCCAGTATTATTCCGTCGACAAATGACGTGTGAATAAGTAGATAGTAGAATTATATATTGTGCAGAGTCCCAGTGCAGTTTTGTTTAGATTATATCACTTGCAAAACAATTGTACAGTACTATAAACGATTAATATCTATCGTGGAAGTTTTTAACGATTTCTAATTCCAACAACCCAAGAAATAATTAAAGTTCCAAAGTAACCATCCCCACAGAATTCCCCACCTCTGTTTTCTATAGTACGCGGTATCCGTATACTCTTGGGTGGTCCTGTGACGTCAGGCCGCGTCTTGGGTGGTCCATATACTATGTTATGTTATGCGCTGTTGTCACGTTGGACACGCCGACCGGTGATCTGCTACTTTTTAAATTGATGAGACCCGCTGCAAAGACTCCTTATAATTGAATTGTTTACGTAAAGGGGGTCTCGAGATATTTATTTAATGACAGCTCAAACTGTTTAGCATAATAAATTCCGATTGTGTGCTGGTGGAGGGTATCTACTTCAACTTATGTAATAAAAATCAATTGATTTAATCTTCAATGCAAAGGAATATGCATTGTACCTACCTAAAGAATGTTTTGCAGGATTCTATACATAAAAATACAATACTTGGTTATTCTTTTAGGAAACTTAATTACAAAAATAACACTCAACCAAATGATATTTTGATATTTGTTAAAATTGAGTAATCCTTTTGACAAAAAATATAAAAACTGAACTAAAAATGCAAATCCTCTTCTCGACCTTTGACTTTTCAATAAATAATATCATTCTTATCAGCTTTATATCATTATTGCTTTGATATGAAATTTTTTTTTACCATTTCAATTATATATACCAAAAATAATCCTGCTTATCTAAATATCGTACAACACTGGATTTATTCAATGTATTTCAATTTGAATCAATTAGTTTATTTCTATTGATCAAATTTGGCAACGTGAAATGCTGATATTCGAGTAGAACTACCAGGTTAGATTAGAAAGTTCCAAATCTAAATGTGACACAATAATTAACAAACCGAGATTTGACAATGACAGCAGGTCCTATTTAAACCATCCATTAAAACAGAAAATGTATTAAAAGTATTTATTATCTTGGTCCAAATGATCGTCGCTGGGACCAAGAGTAAATTCTAACCCTGAGACGATTAAATATGGCATTCTTGTTTCAGGGAAAGGCACGGGGAGATCGAGGAATTCTGTGGGTGCGAGGTCGAATTCAGTCGCAGCTACATATTCTGGGGAAGATCCTAGATACCCATGCTGGAAAAGTCCTCTTCGTGAGCATTCTGGCGATTGCCACCTTCTCGGTAGGTTTGAAGAGCATGACGTTTCATTCCGACATCGAACTACTTTGGGCCGAACCGTCTACTACACCAGAAACTTTACCTTCGGAGATGCTTTCTACACATCAAATGGTTCTACAGACAGGTACAACAATTATCTTTATAATCTTTTAGAATTATTGCTAACAATGTTTGTTTTTCTTGCAGGCTTAGATCCGGACGTGGACCTCTTGAATCCCCACGGCCTCCTTGAACATTTGACGTTAGTTCAAAAGGCTACGCAAGTTACGGTAACGATGTTCGACATTACATGGAGGCTGAAGGATTTTTGCCAATCTCCTAGTATTCCTAACTTTGATCTTCAGTATATTGAACAAATGTTCGAGAACATGATGCCTTGCTCAATCGTCACACCGTTGGACTGCTTTTGGGAGGGATCCAAATTGCTTGGGCCTGACTATCCTGTCCACATACCGTAAGTATTTTACACAAATATACAGTGGTACAACACTTTTTTAGAAACATATTTCCTTATATTTTCAAGTGAAATTCAAATTGCTCAACAGTTTTTGAAAAATTGAGGGTTTAAAAAAAATTCTTTCAAATCTCCTTCTATCATGTTATAGGGCATAAGATTTCCTACTATTTCGATGTTTATAATATCTTTGTGCGACCAAAACTGAAAGAAATATCAGCGTGAAAGACTCAAATTTCGGGTTTCCTACGTTGTGCTTGCAAGCTGAGTCGCAAGCTCCTGCGGAATTTATTCGAGAATTTAGGAAAATGATTAGGGACATAATCCATCCACTATAATGTGCTATCAAGTCGAGTTCTTAATGTTTGTAGACATATTTACAATTTTATTGATGTTGGTGGTTATTTGTATTTCTGGACCACGTCGTAGTTCGACTTACATATAAAAAATATGGACTTTTAGAAACATAATTTATTACACCTGGTCACATTTCTTATTCAAACTAATAAAGAAATTCCTAGGAGTCGTCTTTGTTAACCGCACCTGTCAAATAATAAAGAAAGAAGATACGTGGTTTGACGGATACACAATCATAGGCCTCGGGTGATTTATGGACGTACCTCGGGACATATTTCAGAATCTTCTAAAAAAAAAGTAATTCTGTTACGCCACCAAGGTCAGTCATTGTGTTGAATAAAATTGAAAACATTTATTGAGTAAAAGTACCGTTGCCATATTCAATCACAAAGTTATGCCTTTAAAAAACGGTATAGACCGGTTCAAACTCACAATAATGTCATTAAATGTAATTGTTCTTTGAAAGAAAAAGTGAAATTAGTCAATTTAACAGATTGAAGTAGGAACTTTATTACCATTCGGTGTAAAATAGATCGTTAAAAACGAATAAATATTACAGACACTACACTTGGTAAAAAGGCTGAACACATATTATTCAGTTCATTTATTAATTTGGAGTTTAGTGAACCATTTTGCCGTGTAGCCACCGGATATATTATCTGCTGTTCAAAGAATGTACCCGAAAAACAACTCTGGCTGGTATTTTAATATTACATCAGAAACAGCAATTAATTCTATAAATTTAGTTAGTGTACAAATACAAACCGAGATATTTTCAAGCAGAGTGGATTAAATTTGTAATAGAAGAGATGAACAAAAAATGCCCGACAGGTGTGCCCTCATCTGTGCGCACCCCAATTTTGTCTAATAGAGCGGTCTTTTATAAAGGATCCCTCGAAAAATACGTGGGTTTTATTTTACTATCGCTTGTATCATATTTTCCTAGTTTGTATTATACAGGGTGACCACGACAAACAAAACGTTCATCTATGTTTCTTTGGTGTGCACATGGCTTTAGTTTTTATTTCGAAAGCTTAGAGGTCTATAACTGGACACTCTGTATGAACTTTTGTTTAAAATTACTTGAAATTAAACAAAGATCCTTTTTTTCTATTGATAATTGTATGTAATGATAAATTGATTTACTCTTTCACCCTTGACAACGATCGTTTGAAAATACAATTTGGTATTCTGTATATCGGAATGGATTCTTGGAAATCTCCAATACATAAAACGAGTAATTTACTCGTTCTCCGTTTTCTAAAAAGGTCTAAAGTCAGCATGATAAAAGGATTATTACCATGTTCATTTCAGTTGATTCCAGGTAGGTGAAAGAGCGATTATCATAATGAAGTGAGTACCAAGAATTGCAAATGTTCACAAAAACTGCAAAGATTTACGTTTAAAGTACAATTTTGTACTAATCTGATGTGGCTTTCAGTAACCTTGTTACAAAAAGCCGCATTTCTTCAAATAGAATGAATAAACCACATACAGAAACATTGTTTGTAACCACCTGGCACAAGTATAATTATTATCACAAAATCCAATGAAAGAAAGACACAATTTTATCCTCAATAGAGAAATTGGACCAAATTTTTTTGTACTTCAAGAAAAATATTACATTATTATATACAACGTGGTTTTGAATGCGTGTATAAAGCAATGCGGTTTCTCAGTGTATACTAGCAAAAGTTAAGTTGCCTGATGCAAATAAATGAAATGCTGATGCGCGTACGGATACGTCAAACTAACGATTAATTGTCGATCCCTGACGTTCCTTTTAAATTAGAATAATTTGCTTTCATTTAAGAAAAGTCACTAGATACTTCTTCAGCATTTTAATGTAATTCAACTAACTGCAATGTAGATTTCCAGCAATACGTAGGCAGCTCCTTTGTATCAACATGTCTTTCTTAAAAAAAATGATTTTCCGTATTTAATGTGCATAATTTTAGCAAGTTTCTAATATATTTTTATCTGGAACTGAAAAAGAACAACACATTAAATTGTTATTCTGTCAACCATGCTTTTTGGAGCTTTATTAATAATTAACGATTTCTATTAATAACCGACTTTGGTATAGGCAACCAATCATACACAAACATACTTTAATCTCATTCCTAATACTAGGTTCTACCTAGGATCGGCCGATTTTACATAATGTCCGGTTAAATAATAGCTTCTGTAAGTTCAGTTTATTTCTTTTTTAACCTGTGACCTAATAGCGTTTGAACCTTGGCTTGTATATTACAAGGACATCTCAAGGTTTGCCTTCAATACTACTCGTACCTCGTTATTATTTTTAATGTAGGTGAAAAGAATTATTCATTTTTACGTTTATCTGTCGTAATTCGATTTATCGACTATAAGAGCAGAGTATACCTATTTCTAATCGTCCATAATCATCGTGGATTTCAGAAGGCCGCCAACCGGTATGTTATTAATTAAATATGTAAATTTTTTATAGTTCCTTACAATCTCGGGACCACACAACAATTTGCAATAAAAATCATTTGTAAAGTCAGCCGTGTATGACATAGGACCGGCGCTAACTTTTTGCCGCCCAGGTAGTGAACTGTTGCATTCAAGTCTACACTAATTATACACTGAAACACCAGTTCTTGGAATATAGTTTATTTTAAGTTTAAAGTTAACCGTAACTTGGCCAAAACCTTACTTTTTTTAAACCGATTACCGGTAATACATTACTATTATGAAAAGTAGAATTCGATAGATGGCATCTATGTCTATCTAAAGTACCAAGAACGTACGTTTTTTTATAATTAATTGTTTATTCATTTTTCTTATTTCCAGTTATATATTTGTATTGATGTAATAATTCACGTTTATCAATTATTATCAATTAAATAAATTGAAACTTACATTCATAATTTGCAGATATTGTTGAACAGCTTCTAACACTCCGAACGCATTTTATTGTTCACTTGAAATTGTTAAGATTCACACAAGTTTAATGCCACTACGTTTTTACTGATTTCGACACCATTATACAATTTTCACGTCGCTGTACTTTTTTATCCACTAAAAAAACACTACAAAACAGAGACTGGTTACTAGATTTTAAATATTTGTTAACGCCTGCTGTCAAAAGTGAGGTGTATGCTTGGTTGTCTAACATATTAAATTAAGCCCGCTTCACAGTTCGCGATTCTTCTTGCGATGTATTGCAGCAACACTTTGGCCTTGCAAGGTCTTTTCTGCAGCTATTGACAATCTGGGAAAAGTAGAATTCGATTGATGGCGCTCTGAAATGTCAACGTCATCTTAGCAACGAGTAAAACAAATCAGCTGCCGTATAAGCCCTTTGATATTTAATTGGTTTTATTTTGCTGTTTTAGTTATTGTCAGTGTGTGTTTTGTAAAACTTTTGCTTTTTCTTTGATTGTGGTTTAGTATTTTGTGTTGTTAAACTAAATTTTGACTCCTAATATTTTTATTTTTGGAGTAATAGGTATGGTTGATATTTGTGAAAAGTACAACAAGCGTTCAATTAACTGTTTAGTTTTAGGTCTGATTTCGTGTTTTTATTTTATTTTTGATATCTACAATAGTTGCAGGGAAGGTACGTTTGTATTGAGTAATATTTTAAATCTTTTTTAATACCGACTTTTTCCTCTTTGATCTGCAATGAAAACAAAAAATAGAATAACTTCTTCCATAATATAATATCTCTGATTATATAAGAATATTACCTCACAAATGATGACACACTGAGTACTGTCACATGACGTCACGTGAACCATCCCTATTGTTTTTAGTGTATATTGTCAGAACAGGAAGATACATAAAAATTTGCATAACTGCCTCGATGCCGACGCTATTTGTATTTATTGCTAAATTAAGAAAGAACCAAGATTTTATTGAATATCTTTTCGTTTGTTACAGGTATGGGATAGGCAACCAAGTAAAATGGACCAACTTGAATCCCAGTGAACTAGTTTCCCAAATAAAATTAAAAGAATCTCAGTTCGACTATCATTCGTTGGAAGACTATTTGAAACGAGCTGGAATCACAACGGGATACCAAGAAAAGCCTTGCCTCAATCCCAAAGACCCAGAATGCCCTGACACAGCTCCTAACAAAAATCACACTCATCCTCCAGATGTCGGAGCCGAACTAACTAGCGGTTGCTATGGTTTCGCAGCCAAATATATGCATTGGCCTGAAGATCTTATTGTTGGAGGTGTACAAAAAAATAAAACTGGTCATATAAAGAAAGCCAAAGCATTGCAAACAGTCGTTCAGTTGATGGGTGATCACGAGCTTTACGAATTTTGGTCTGATAACTACAAAGTACACCATATAAGTTGGAATAAAGATAAGGCTAGTGTTGTTCTGAATGCTTGGCAAAAGAAGTTCGCTGATGAAATAGACCGTTTGTCCAGGAGCAATCCATCTTCATCTTATGTGTTCTACACGTTTTCCACTGCCAATGTGAATAAATTATTGAAGGATTATTCCCGATCCGATCTGCTCAAATTAGGGATTGTGCTTGGTGTAGCCTGTATTTACGGTTGGGTAGCCCACTCAACTCTTGCCTCTCTAGGTAATAAACAAATTTTTTTTCTAATTATAAAAATGCTACAATGAAATATTTTTCTTATTGCAGGTGTTCTAGTCTTAGCGAGTTCCACAGCAGCCGCATTGGGCGTGTGTAGCCTCATAGGTCTTCCTATGAACCTTTTGAGCACTCAAGTGTTACCCTTTATAACTGTAGGATTGGCGATGCGGGAAATGTTTCTCATTTTATCGACTCATACGCGAAAACTGTTACCTGCGGAAGTGTTAAAACGGACAGGACCTAGTATTATATCCGCGGCCCTTATAAACTCTGGTGCTTTCATTGCCGCCGCCATTCTGCCAATACCCGCGTTAAGAGTGTTCTGTTTACAATGCGCGATCATGATCGTTTTTCACGGTACCGCTCTTCTTGTCATTTTCCCATCCTTCCTAGCCCTGCAAAAGCGATGCCAGAAAGCCGACGTGCCGTGCTTCAAATCTGACAGCAAAGCGAAAGTAGCCAACAACAACAACAATCCAGATTTGGTAAGTCTCAAAATTTATCGGACCTCAACCATTTTTTGGCATTGCGGAAAGCATTGCTAGATCAGCCATAGCTACCTGGGCGGAGAGGTAAACCTACACGTACTGGGCAGACCTACCAGAAGCACAGAATTGTGGGGTGAATTGTAATCCCTAGGGGTGAGCCACAATAGACCTAACGAAGGTCGCAGTGGAGGTGGCGAGAAGGCCCCACTCACAAACACGTATTGGGCCTGTAGGAGAGCCATTGGTCCGAGGTGGGGACTGACCCCCAAAACGATCATATGGTTCTATAGAGTGATTATGCTGCCTATGCTCACATATGCGGCTCTGGTCTGGTGGCCGAGGGTAACCTTGGTCACGGCTAGATCGCAACTGGCACGCCTTCAAAGGGTGGTCAGTCTGGGGGCAACTGGCTGCATGAGGACTACACCAACTGCTGCGATAGAAGTGATCCTTGGTCTTCGGCCTCTTCACCATGTGATCGAGGCTGATGCGGGGAGTGCTTTCCTGCGCTTGAAGCGTCTGGGATACCTGCGGAGAGGGGAAGAGTGCAGACACGTCAAGAAGCTCCGGCTCCTGGAAGATATTCCAGTTCTGGCTCGAGCGGCTGACGAATGCTTGCGCAAGTACTACTTCGCAACCCCATACAGGGCTATGATCCGGGACAGAGAATCCTGGGATAAAGAGACGAATACACAGCCTCATGGGACTGTCTCGCTCATGCTCTGGTGACAGAGCAGGGACCCAAGGACACAAATCTGTATACCATTGGGTGATGGTGTATCTGCATATCAGGCCGAGATATACGCTATCTCAGAATGTGCGCAGATAAACCTAGACAGAGGTTATGTGGATCGACGCATAACCATATACACCGACAGTCAGGCAGCACTTTAAGCCCTGAGTGGACGACTTGCTGATCTTGCAAGTCGGAACGCAGTGCGGCTAGAATGGATTCCGGCCCACTCTGGTTTTGGAGGCAACGAAATGACGGATGCATTGGCTGCGGAAGGGGCGGCAGCTCCTTTCTGCGGCCTGGGCCTAACAAAACAAACAATACGCAAGGAGACGAGGAAGTGGCTGAGGAACCAGCACCTCGCTCATAGGAATGCTCTGCAGGGTCCTAGACAATCCAAACTTCTACTGAAGGGATGGACTGATGGACACACTGGGGCAGCTATTGAACTACCAAGGAGTAGGTTGAGGAAGATAGCAGGACTCCTAACAGGGCACTGCTGTGTGAGGAAGCACCTCTACAACCTAGGAGTAGAGGAAAGTTCCCTATGTAGTGGTTGCAGCATGACTGACGAAACGTCAGTCCATGTTCTCTTAGAGTTTCCACACTGGTTTCCACGCAGGCGAATCTTCGGAGTCCCTGTCATGGCCCCTGGAGACACAAGCAGGCATCCACTGGAAAAGGTTGTGGCCTTTATTGAGGGGCTCGGCTTCATGGATGTCTAGGTAGCAGGAATAGCACAATGGGCCCGCCAGTGGCCTCAGTGCCGGAACCATGACTTTAGTTTGGCTAGGTCAAGGCTCGTCTGCACACTCTGTAGTAGTAGTAGGCCCCACTCACATAGAATCTAACCTAACCTAAGTTTCAAAATTCTTTCTTTTGTTCATAGTTGTTTATTCTTATTATTTTTGTTTGTTTCAGGAACATGGCAGCAATTTGCTAACAGCTGAGCAGGTTTGCCAACAGAAGAAAGGTTTGATACCTTGGTGTGTGACGCGCTACCTAGCCACAGTGTTGTTCCGGCCGTTCGTGAAAGTTCTCATGTGTCTGACGTACGCTGTGCTAATAATATTTTGTGTGTTCAATGGACTGAAATTAGAATTCGACGTAAGACTATCGACATTTTTACCGAAAGTAACTCAAGAGTACAAATATTTAGAAGCGCAAAATAAATTTTTCGGTTTTTATAATTTTTATTTGGTTACCACAGAGCTGGAGTATCCTCTCAACCAGCCTCTTCTTTATGAGTACCATTCCTCTTTGACGCAAGTTCCTCACGTTCTGAAAGATTCCAATGGTGGTCTCAACATGAACGACTTCTGGCTGGCGAATTTCCGAGACTTCCTAACTGATTTGCAGCAAGAATTCGATTACAATAGAAACAACAGTTGTTTAAACAGCGAGAAGTGGTTTCCGAACGCCACCGAAAAAGCAGTATTAGCCTTCAAATTATTATCGCAGACGGGAGTTGTACAATATCCCGTCGACAAAAGTCAAATATTCAAGAAAAGACTGGTTCGTAATAATATCATAGATGCTAACGCCTTTTACAATTATTTATCAGTATGGAATAGTAACGATCAAATATCATATTCTAGTTCCCAAGCTAACCTAACACCAAAACCGTTCCAGTACTACAGCTCGAAAGCCGAGTTTGATTTGAAAATTCCAAAATCCCAACCTCTTGTCTATACACAAATGCCATTTTATCTCAAGAATTTAAAAACTACCGGTAGTATCGTTAGCGCGTTGAAACAAATAAAGGATATATCGGAACAATTCAACACCCGAGGGTTAACAAATTACCCCATAGGCCTTATATTCGCTTATTACAATCAGTTTTTGCTCATAGACAGATTATTAGCAGCCCAATTTGTTCTAACACTTCTTTCAGCGGCGATTGTCGCCTTCGTACTCGTCCAATGGATAAAACTTTGGTGCGCCCTCTTCAGCACTTTAGTCTGCCTGCTATTACTTTGCCTAGTGAATATCAACGCTCTTAGTGGAACTTTGGGAGCACTCCATTTTATAATAATTAGTAGAAATATATTTTTAATTTTAACTGGTTACTTAAGTGCTATCGGTAGCAGAGAACGTAGGGTGCGGTTGTCTCTAGATGTCAATTCCGAACCAATACTCAAAGGCGATATAGGATTATTGCTTTGCGCAACAGTATTAGCAACTTCACAATTCGAATTCATCCATTACCACCTGTTCACTTTAATACTATTATCAGTTTGTGGTTCCTTAGCTAATTCGTTCGTATTTTTTCCGTTACTATTAGCATTAGTTGGTCCAAAAGCTGAATTACAACCTATTGAACACACCGATAGAATATCAACTCCACCACCTTCGGCTCCTTCTCCTATACCTACCCGTAACACAACCTTCACCAAACCTCCAAAACGCAATACCTCTAATAAAACAACTAGAGAACCCAGTCTTACAACTATCACGGAAGAAAGTTGTAACCAGAGTATTGTAGTTGAACCACAAGTTACTGTGGAATACAGCAGTCCCGAATCCAGCTCTAGCGGTCCGTACACTACGAAAGTCACTGCCACCGCTAATATTAAAGTAGAATTAGTAGCCCCTGTATATAGATCTAGTAAGTGCAACAACAAGTGTCATCGGTCGTTCAAATGTGACAGGCGGAAAAGACAAGAGACAGATAGACAAAAACAACAATGTCGATGTTGTAAAGACTCTAATAGTAGCGATAGTAATACCGAGACTGATCAGTGTCCTAGTAGCTAGCATTTTGTTACCATTTAAGGAATCAGTGTAAAATATGTTTATATTGAATATATGTATACCAAGCATTTATTTATTTAAAGATGAACCATGTAAGATAGCTAAATGAGTTTTAAAATATTTTGGGTGGATGCGGAACTGTGTTAGACCTAGTTAGTTCCCGGAAAATTTAGAAGTAAAAACATTTTATTTAAAATAAATAACATTTTTTAAAAAAAAAAAAGGTATAATATTCCGCAACATCCAATTAATTGTGTATTTTCGCCATTTTACATTGTAAAAATTCCATACCAATAGTTTTTAAATGTAAAAGAACTGTATTTGGTTCCATATTATTTATATTATTGTTTAAGTAAATATTTTGACACTAATAGTTGTTTTATTATCCATTCCTGAACCTCCGGTAAAATATACAGTGCTATTCAAAAGTCCCCTCCCCCTCGTATCTTTTGAACGGCTACATTTACATTAATAAAATTTGGAGGATGAAAATGAAGTGTTGTAAACAAAGTAGCAGCTATCTTAATAATTGGTGAATCTAGAAAGAATCTCAATGAAGCGGAACGTTTATTTAATGAGAGATACCCAGATCGCCCTATCTCGAGAACTTATTTGAGGGAGCTTCTTCACAAGTTTGAAGCAACAGGTAGTGTTCAAGATGCCCAACGATCTGGTCGACCAACATTTAGTGATTATAAAAAAATTGATATAGTTGCTGAAATGGTAGTAAACCCTACTTCCTCTTCAACTAAAGTTGCGTCTATTTGTGAAGTAAGTAAAAGTACAGAGAGTGTTGGCTAAAAATAAATTTCATCCATACAAGTTAAAAATTGTGCACCACCTTTCGGATGACGACCCCGACAGAAGACTCGAATTCTGTGAATGTATGACAAATGAAATTAGTCAAAACCCACATTACACAAAAACAATTCGTTTTAGTGACGAAAGTACTTTTTGCTATTTAGAAAAATATTTGCAAAGCAACAAATACTATTAAATTGAAAACGTCAATTTTTTTGACAACTAACCAGAGGCGGACTGAAAAATCTTCAATATTTAAATATGAAATAATAATTTTGGTAATTATTTAGCAAATGTCAATGCCTTTCAAACGAGATATCACTTGCCATAAGGTCCTATTCAAAATTATTGGCCAGAGTGGCACTGTGACGTCATCTATTACTATTACGTCACCTGTTACCATTCGTAGAAAAGTTTACAACACTTTATTTTCACCCTCCAAATTTTATTAAAGTAAGTGTAGCCGTTCAAAAGATACGAGGGGGGGGAGGGGACTTTTGAATAGCACTGTATGAATAAAATGAATGAAACTATCGCATAGATTGATAACGTGCCTTTACTGTTTCTATCAGCGTTAACTCTACCATTATAGGCTAGGGTTAGGTTTGTGGTGAGTGGGTCTATAGGGTCTATGTCCACGACAGTTGACAATACCTTGGTGGTAAAACAATAAACACGATCAATAATTATCAAGCAACTATTATAAATAATATATTGCAAGCTCAACAATTAAAATAACTTCAAAAGTACACTGAAGCAAAACCAACTTAACTCGAACACGATCTATCATTATAAATCAGCATAACCTCACTTTGTTTATAGTTTTACCACCAGGCTGTTGTCAAAATAGTTTGTGACGTCACGTGGACATGCCCTTCACTGCGACTGGCAAGAGTCTATTAAATTATAGGTACCTATTGTCTTTTTAATTATATTTAATGCATCATATTCTTGGCAGTTTACCACATTATCTGCAGGAAAGTTCTGCATTGTACAGCACCAATGAAAAGACCCATTATTGTCCTGATTTGAGTACTGTTGCAGTTTTTTGTTCAGATGGTTTTTTAACGAATATTTTCCGGTGGTGCAAAATTCAGGATAAGGACTTGTGATAGGTAGTTTTAAATAATCCAACGAAATCTTACTTACATCTTATTATTTACATAAAGATATGAAATCTAAATGAAACACATATTCTCGCTACAATTCTAGAAAAAATATAATTTGGCATAGGAACAGAACTGATTTTTTAGTAATCAACACTTAAAATGTACCTGTTGTCCAACAACTGATCAATTTATGTAGAACTGTTATGTAAATTTTCTGAATGATCAATTTTTTTTGTTTTTTAAAAATTTTATTATTTTTTTGTGTCACTGGAAGACAAAATCGCTTACTACTCTTCCACAACAAACTTTACAATCTAACTTATACATACTTAAATGCAAGGAATAAGCAAACACTAAATTAACACCCATTATCACATTTTTTTATTAATTTCTTGCCCTCAACTACGAAAGTGTCCCAGCAAAAATCAACCACTCCTCCAACAGCTGACAAGTATTCTAATCCGCGTTTTCAAAATCTAGCAAACGTTTTACACGATACTATGTTTTAATCAAAATTTTGTATAATATTTCAAATCCTAGAAATGTCGTACAACATTGTACTTCGTATTTTAATGCACCATCATCCCGGACTAAAAAATTTACACAAAAAGTTTCTTTTCTTTTTTAATTTCGTGGCTTTTTTGCTCGGGACAATCTAAATCAATATCGCACTGTACTTAGCCGCTGGGTAAATATATCGGGCAAAAAATTACTTTATAAATTTTATAAATAATTTTATGCCAACACACAAAATTAATAATAGTAGGTATTTAAACTATAACTTCCATTTAACCTTGGGAGTAGGTAAAACGTGCTAAGAATTATCAATAATATAGAGTATATTAAAAGAAAGTTATATAAAACAATCTACCCAACATTCTCTTCACTTTTTGCTCGAAAACCCCCAAGCCGAAGGTCCCAAATATTGCCACTAACAAATTTTTGGGTCTAAGACGACTGACATTTTCTAGGCACGATTCAAAGTCGAGAGAGAAATATTTTTTGTTTACTAGGGCTATTATTGTTGTTATTGAAAAAAAATAAAATCTGCCGGCAAATTTGCTACAATAAATAGGCAGCTTTAAACTGCATCGTGATAGTGGACTAAAAATTGAAGGTAACTACGAAGTTCTAGTATGTAATTAAAAATGATTTGAGACCTTTGCTTGTTTATTACGAACTAGAATTCTTGATGTATAAGTAGGAAATCAGAAAAAGTAGATACAGCCGCCCAAATTTAGCTTGAGCTCTGGTTTAGCCACGCCTATTGATGCGCACCGGTCGTAACTCCCACTTCCACGCTATATTTGATCGACTGTAGTTGTTTAAGACTGTAGTCCACATATTTTTCAATTGCCAGCTAAATTACATCAACTTTTATATTAATATTGGCTAAAATAAAACTGTTACTTTCTAAACCTACTGAATTAAAGGTAGCTATCTACTATGCAATTTACACAGTTGCAAAATTTATTCAACTTGAAGATCATTTCAATTATTTTTAAAACTTTAATAAAACAAAATAACAAACAGATTCGTCGCTAATAAAATAATTTTGTTGCCTCAATCTATTCAACAGATAAAGGCAAGAAAATTCACAAGATATTCAACATATTTTTGCAGTATCATCTCTAGATGCAATTTGGGGAAGTTTTTTTAATTTGGATACCGCCTAATGATTAAAATTGATCTATATTGATTACTGGTATCCAGATTATACAGTACAAGGAAGGTCACATGGAAGGCTAACATCATAAGTTGAAAAGAAACAAGTATATTTGGTAATGACGGTGGGTCAAGACTTCCAAATATACTTGTTTCTTTATTAAAACATTGTAGCTTATGGAACATGTGAGCAGAGAAGTATTAAATATGTCAGCTGTCAAAATGTAACTTTCCCAAAGTATTGCTCGATGTGGAACTGCGAAAAACATCCTGTATAAAAAACGAAGCTGATAATGGGCAAATAAACACTAAAATAATAGCAAATAAAAATAAGGTCACGAAAACAACTAAAACAATCTTCAAATAGAACGAAATGTACGAAGAACTGCAAAAATATTTTAAATCAAATTCACAGAGTTTAACAGAAAAAATAACAAAACAACAATTTACTAAAAAATAATAACTAAAAAATACGCCTCTACCTAAGCAGAAAACTGATCGGAAAAACTGCACATCTTAAAATGGTCAGAAAATAAAAAAAAAGTCCCATCCAATGAATGATCGAGCAAATATAAGCGAATATGATATTAATTGACTTTAAATACAGGTACATTTAAAATAATACATGAAAAACTATAAAAATTTCAAGCCAGTTCCTATCTATACTTAAATTCCTCAAGCCAGTGTTAATGCTACTTTTTTTTCCCTAATAAATATAGTTGTTTGTGATACTAAACAGTGATGTGCAATATTAAATCACTGTGAAATTGAAAAATTTTCTTTGGTAGCCAAGGAGAAACGCGTTAATATTATTACTATAGACTTATTTCAAAATACTCTTATTTTTATATACATAAACCTATAAATTATCTAATTTTTTTTTTCAATTTTTTTCCATATAAAACGTCCACTATCAATATCAGAAATTAATAAAAATAAAATTCAAAACAATTATCAATATTCAAGCAATTATAGTGTACACAAATTGTTTCTACATTTCGGTCATTTAAAAATCATAATCGCTTCTAAATATCATCATTGAATTACAGCAAAAAATAAATACAAGTATACGTTCAGGCTTGCGACATAAACGCTGCGATCCGCACGGGCGATCTGAGTTCGGGGAGTGGAGGGGGTGAGTTTTTAAGGGTGAAAAATGGTTTATCTCTATTTCCGGCAAAACTACAAGACCTACGGGAAAAAGTTGAATGGCAAAGTTGTGAGTAATGAAAAGCTCTACAACTTTTGTATCCACAATTTTCACACATAACCTCAAAATTTATGTGAAAAACTCAAATAACCAAATTCTTGGTTTTTTATTTTCATCTTTTTCTCAAAAAAAGTATTTTTTTTACGAAATTATGTCCCAAATACACTGTAATTTATTTGATTCGAAATATTTTTTTTTCATCCTATTTTGATACAATATCAAAAAAGCACCCTAATTTCCAATCAAAAATTCTCGCGTCAAAATATCAGCTTGTTTCAAAAAGTCGGTGGGCTTTTTGTTCGTTGAAATCTCTACTTTCTGATAGTCTGAAAAAAAATATACATCTCCATGGTAAATGTTCTTAGAAAATGCAAAAAATGAAAAAAACTCAAATTTTTTCAATCACTATGCACAATTTTGAGCTATTTATTAAAATTACTCAAAAAACGTAGGATTCCATGTTACATTGATAGACGAAAAAATTGCAAATCGAAATACACTACTATAATTAACAAACAAATAAGTTATAATGAAGTTAAGATTTAATAAGATATCAACAATATTTTGAAAAAGTTTTAGAATCTTTAAATAATATTTGTTGATGCCTATTTATTGCTGTTTCAAGATAATTTATGGTTTTGAAAATTGCTCCAATATGGAAGAAAAAACCTACGAAGAAGTAAATGATTCAGATGAAATTGTGGATGAAGAACCAATGCAGATTGGAAATAACATTGGAGACGAAAAAGGTGATGGTCTTGAAGATTTCGAAGATCAACTAGAGTTGGAAAGGTTTGTCGAGTCTAACGATGAAGAAATGCCAACAAAGAAACAAAAATTAACGGATAGATGATTTGAATTCAAGATAGTGTATTTATAAATGTCAAGATTAACGTTTTTAAAATTATTATAGTGTAATCAAAGTGAACTATCTAAATTCAATAGTACGATTTACATGTATATTCACATTTTATGAGATTTTCTATGACTTGAATGTAATTCGAATTTAATGAATTAACTTTTTAACTCGAAAAAAATTGCAGAAATCACATTTTTTCGAGGAAATTGTACATCGAATTTCGAGTTTTTTTCATTTTTTGCATTTTCTGAGAACATTTATCATGGAGATTGTTATTTTTTTCCAGACTATCAGAAAGTAGAGATTTCGACGAACAAAAAGCCCACCGACTTTTTGGAAAAAGCTGATATTTTGACGCGAGAATTTTCGATTGAAAATTAGGGTCCATTTTTGAAAAAAAAGTATTTCAAATCAAATAAATTACAGTGTATTTGGGACATAATAAGGTAAGTTTTCACGAAATTTCGTGAAAAAAATACTTTTTTTGAAAAAGATAAAAATAAAAAACCAAAAACTTGGTTATTTGAGTTTTTCACATAAATTTTTAGGTTATGTGTAAAAATTGTGGATACAAAAGTTGTAGAGCTTTTTATTACTCACAATTTTACCATTTAACTTTTTTCCGTGGGACTTGTAGTTTTGCCGGAAATCGAGATAAACCATTTTTTACCCTTAAAAACTCACCCCCTCCCACTTCCCGAACTCGGATCGCCCGTAATTTATTTTTTCTTCAATTATATCATATTCCCCTCCTTCTCTAATGGGTTTTAACCTATTTTTTTTGTCTCAAAAATGATCGACCCTGGTCTAATAATGCAGAAAGTAGAAGTACTTCTCCATTATTATATTAAAGACAAAGCAAGTAGTAGCAACAACAAATCGTCGCAAAGGCGTAAAATTATGGGGAGTTTTCGTGTTTACGGGGGGGTAGATGTGGAGTTTTTACGATTGTTATCCGAAATTTACAGCAAACAAGCTGATTCTGTAGCATTAAATGTATGAACACATAATTTCAAAGACAAATTTGGGTATTTTCAAAAACATCGGTGCAAACGTTGCACAATGTGTAATGAAAAAGTTGTTCACAAATCCAAATTAGTAATTTTTCTCGAATAAGGCTATATATACAACCGCTAAGTGATTTATTAATTTGTTTTTAATGATTAGAAGCTATGATAACGTAATAAAACACTACAGGTGAAAAATTAAATGAATAGAGGACAAAAACTGACAATCCCGCGATTTTCGATAAGAGCTATTTACAAACGATTATTTTTTTTATTATATTGAAGATCAAATTTTAGGAGAATAAAAATGAGTTTTATCAAAACCGATACGGTTTTAGATCCACTAATAATCAGTATACCTGTTTGATTTCACTCTATTCATGGTGTTTGCTAGAAAAGTACGAAAAACTATAAAATTGTAAAATATTAAAGGCAATGGCACCAATACACAATACACTTCGAATAGCTTCAAAA
>CAJUYH010005125.1:0-24353 GCA_910591685.1 Galerucella tenella
CGAGGTCCCGTAAAATGACAAGGGTTACACAAAAAAGCATTTCATAACGTGTTTCATACAATATTTTATCTAATTTTGACAAAAAGAAAATTTATCTTATGTGAGTCCTTTTGACAGTAAGAAAATTTAATTTATTTCATGTGTTTTTAACAATTTTTCATTAATGTAGAGAACTCTATAGAAAATAAGAAAATGATTGCCACTGATATTTTTGGTGAATCAAGCACCCCAAGTTCAAGATCAGTTATGCATCTCGAAGTCTTCTAATTCTGCGAGGGTTAACCCAACAAACTGTTCGAATTGTGTTTATAAAATAAAATGTTATGAAAAGAGCAATTTTGTTCAACAATCGTAATATTTGCCAAAACGAGCACTAGCGTGTTCTGCAAATTACGCGAGTTGAAAAATGTCGCTCTCTTCATAACGTGTTTACCTACAACGTTTTATCTAATTCCGCGCTTTTACAATATTTAATAAAATCTTCAAAAACAATGGTAATATTTAAGTGGATTCAAATGGTGTTAGAAGAATTGTTACTATGAATTTAATACATAGTGATGTCTGTGGACCATTTAATCAATTAGGTTTTGATGGGTCGAAATATTTTCAAACAATAATTGATGACTACTCACATTTTGTTATCATAAAAACGTTAAAAACAAAGGACGAGGCCAATCAGAATCTAATACAGTATGTACAAGAAATTGAAAGACAAAAGGATGTCAAAGTAAAAGCCATAAGACTTGACAATGGTGGAGAATATATTACATAGAATTTCAAATCGTATTGACTGTAAAAAGGAATAATTTTAGAATACACAATCCCTTACACGCCACAAGAAAATGGCAAAGCCAGAAGAATGAACAGAAAACTGCTAAATAAAATGAGAACAAAACTAATAGACTCAGGAGTTCCAAAAGAATTATGGTGCGAAGCACTCAAAGTGTTCAGTGTATGAATTGAATCGATTACCTACCAAAAGTCTACCTAAAGGTCAAACACCTGCGAAAATTTTTCATGGAAAAAGTGACTGGAGTAAGATAAAAGTATTTGGAAGTCGTGCATGGTAGTACACAGTATTGCCAAAGCAAAACAAATTGAACAAATGAGCAAAAAAAGGAGTACTAGTAGGATAATGTGATGGAGGATATCGACTATGGCTTCCGGAAAAACGAATAGTAATAAGATCTAGGGATGTACGAGTAGATGAAAGCATCATGGAATATAAAATGATGAACAATAATACAACTTTGAACAAAACCACAGAAAATCAGCCAGAAGAAATGGTTATAGAATCAACCGGGGAAGACAAAGAAAGTATACACGAGAACGAGGTAGAAAATGAAAACTTATCGAATTTTGAAGGTTCTTCACGTATGAGTGATAAAAAAGGGAGAAAATGTATCTTACAATGAACGAGAACCTACTGTGACAAGATCTGGTAGAACTGTGAGACTACCTCAAAATCTGGGCCAATAACCTTTTAGATATTTGTTTAAATAAAGACAACTTTCACAATAGTTTTTCATAAACTATTTTATTATTCTGAAATATGGCAGTACAGATTTTTATACAATATTTCAAACATGACAAATATATGAAAAGAGAGGGCGTTAACATTGAATACTAAATTTTTTTTCTCCAAATGACATTAAAAGCGGCCTTGACACTTGGCAGGCAGAAAAAGTCCACTTTTACTGCCTAGGAAGAAAAAGTTCGTTGCTAGACAACCTTCCAAGTAATAATTTAAATCAAACTGGTTATTAAAATTGACAATGACATTAAGAAAACTCAAAATGATGCTGATGATAATAAACTGGTTTTATTGCGTGGAATTGGAACAAATTTGAAGAAAAAATTATATGTTTCACACGGCAGAAAAGCAGATTTAATGCCTTGGCTGGTTTCAAAGCTTGTGCTTTTATGCCTAGTAAAACAAATAACTATTATCATAAATAACTGAGTTCTTAATCTTAATAATTTTGTTTTCAATGTTTATAAATCTTAAAATACTATTAAATTAAAATCATGGGGTAATTGTCAGTTTTAACAGTTCCTAATTAATAAATTATTCTTTGAAACTTAAACAGTTACGTAAAGTTTTTACATAACTACTTTTCATAACTGATATATGAAGGTTATGAAAAATGTGATGTTACCTAACGTCAAGGAGTGATTTAAAGTGTCACATTTGATAGCGGAATTAGATTAAGTAAATTGTTCTATTATAGTTGTTATTATTGTTAGTAGTTCGCTTCAGTTCTAGTTGTTGTTATTTTTCTATAATATGACATTAAACTTTCTTCTTTTCTCTCTTGCTTTTATTAACTGGTGATAAAATTAATTTTTTCTACTACCGTGCGCTTTAACCCACTTTCCCGCACGCATTTTAGCTTTGAAAGTGTCACTTTCCCGCACTAGTGCGGGAAAGTAAAATTATGCAAATTTTGACCTTATTAGATAGTTTTCTACTTCGGAAGTTATAACTATTCTTTTACCAGGTGAATAAATAGTCCATCAAATAAAATCAACATGTTTTCCAGCTTTTTGTTGCATTTTTAATTTTCTGAAAATATAAAATAAAATGAATATTTTGATATAGCCTTGTAAATTCTTTAAAGCAGTGTCACAAAACAACTATCAAACCACCCGGGTTTGATATAAGAAAAATATATCAAAAGTAATGGATTTATTAATAAATGGCCCCTATACTAAGCTACCAAATGATCCTACCAAATCTATTGAGAACAAAATTTATAAAACACTTTTCAAATTCAAGAACGAATTTGCTAGTCGTGAAAGAACAATGTTAACACCTAAATACTGTAAGCCACCACATTTTTATGGTCTGCCAAAAATTCATAAACAAAACATACCATTGAGACCAATTTGTAGCACTATTAATTCCCCATGCAGTAAACTATCGTCATATATTGAAAATTATTGAACCCCTCGCGGGACAGACAAATTCATACATCAGAAATAGCAATCATTTTATAGAAAAGCTATCAGATTTGAATTTCAACAAAAACCATTATTTGGTCAGTTTTGATGTAGTTAGTCTCTTCACAAATGTACCGGTACAAAAAACAATAGAACTTGTCCAATCAAAATTAGAAATTGATCAGACCCTTACAGAAAGAACCAAATTGAGCGTAACAGCAATAATAGAATTATTAAAATTATGTATTACAAAAACATATTTTCAATTCAATAATGATTTTTATGAACAGAATTTCGGTCTTGCCATGGGCTCTTGTCTCTCACCAATTTTGTCGAATATTTACATGGAACATTTTGAAGCCGAAATAGTAAATAATCAAAAATTAAAACCAATTGTCTGGTGGAGATATGTAGATGACATCTTCGCAATATGGCCTCATGATTTAATATCTCTTAATGATTTTTTAAAAAATATAAATGAAGGAGAGGAATCTATAAAATTTGAAATTGAAATTGAAAATAACAATTTTTTGCCATTTTTAGATGTTCTTATTAATAAAACATCTACAGGGTATGAAACGAGTGTATACCGCAAACCAACACACACTAATAGATATTAGAATTTTGACTCTAATCATTCTATAAGCGTTAAAAAAAGTATAGTGAAATCTTTATACGATAGGGCCAGAATCATTTGTTCTAGTGATGATCAATTTACAAAGGAGAAAACTTTTTTAAAAGATGTTTTAAATAACAATAATTACCCTGCAGAATTTGTAAATAAGGAGATTAAGCATATAGAGAGGGGCTCATTGTTAATACCCCATAACAATAATATTAATAATTCAGCTAACATAATTTTTAGGAACTTAACAATACCGTATGTTAAGGGTTTATCGGAAAGAATTAAAAAAATTGGTAACCAATTCAATATTAGAACTAGTTTTAAATCGAACAATACATTGAGATCAATACTAACAAAAACGAAACCAAAGAATGAAGAACAATCTTCAAAAAACTGCATATATCAAATATCATGTGAATGCGACAAATTTTATTTAGGTGAAACATCTAGACCATTGAAAGTACGAATAAACGAACACAAAAAATATATCAAAGATAGGGAATTCTTTAAGTCAGCTATTTGCAAACATGCTTGGGAAGAGGGTCATCAAATTCAATGGGATTCATCGAAAATAATATTAAAAGAACCCAATAATAAAAGACGGAAAATCAAAGAAAGTGCTTTAATACAACTAAATGCAGATAAATGTGTGGCTAGTATTTCAGCCGAATGTAGTCAAATTTGGTTACCAATGTTAGAAAGAGAAATTTCCAATAATCAATTACCTGCGTTATCAGGATAGCATCATAAGTTTTTATCCAGGTTTTCTTATGATTTATAATTTGAATAGTTGTTAATCGATACACATTTCAATACACAAAATCACAAAACTGAGTATACATATTTCAAAAACTTAAATATTCATACACAAAAAAACTATCAAGAAACGCGTTTTATTAACAACATTTCCAATATAAGCGAAAAAACGCGCTATCCCAATAAAAACCGTTCCAGGAACGTGCACTTCACTGGATTCCATTTCTAGTAGACTATCATATCGTTGGGATGTCATAAAATGAAATATTTCATTTCACATTTTGCCACAGATATGATCTACTATGAATGGACCTTAATAAAAATTTGATAACAAAATTTTGCAGTCTTAAACTTCAAAATAATTTTTGATTGTCTAGTTGTCAAATTTTTTCTGTTGTGTCAGTTAGGGATAAAAAATTACTTAATTTCTACTTATTTTTTCTTGACAACGGTAGCTGGAACGCTACCGAAACGTTGAAGTAAAGAATTTAAAAATATTGTGGTTTAATTTCCCAAAAAATTAAAAAAAGAATGAATAATATACCACAAGGAACATACAGAAGATATCTACAAATGACTTAAAATTGTTGCCGTCACCCTCATCGTCATCTTTATGTGACCTGCAAACGATGCCATCCTCATCAACGTCATTCACTCACCAGTTAACACCAAATAACTCCACTGGACCGGCAATTTTAGTAATTCACAGAATGCAACAAATTGTGTTTCTAATATTTATATATTTATAATAATAATTGATAATAATAATAATAATGGTTTTTGGTCAAAGTTTTTTATGTGTGTTAAAATAAAATAAATTTTGAAAAATGGGTTGATATACTTTTTTGTATATACGGTCGTAGAAAAAATTATGTTCCTAACTCATGCGTAAAGTGTCTTTCCCGCCCTTGACCGCTTGCCCGAACTCCGCTTCGCGTAGTTCGGGTCAACTGCAGTCGCGTGCGGGAAAGTATCACTTTCCGCACTAGTTAGGAAAATAACTATTCCATCACCAGTTACATAATCACACATACATACATACATACATAATATTTTTCATTCTGTAACTGGTTACGAAAAATGTGACGTTCGCTAAGGGAAGTCAGTTTTGAAAAATGTCACTTTATATGTCAAAATTAGATAAATACATATTTCATCCGTTGCTCGTCCACCGAATAAACTAAATTTCAGTAATATACAGACAGAAATTAAAAGGTTTCCCGAATACCACCTAACCTACCCGAACTCCAAACCCCATCTGGGACTTCATAATTGTTCTAATGATATCTATCATGAGTACACATTCCGTTAGACAGAACCAATCTAATTATGCAATTTAGGTTGACACACGGAGTTCTCTCGGTGACGCCGCATCGCCGGGGAGATGAGTGACAACACCGCACTAATCATTGATGCTCGACTGCAAATCTCCGGCTATCCGAGATGCAACTACGAATACAATCTGAGCAATTAGTTTTCATCGATTGCCAATTCCCACAAGTCGGCTCTGCGCATTTTGTTATTCAATTGTTACACTACGATGTTTATCCGTTAATGTGATTACACTGCTCGAGCGTTCGTTGATTAAGACAAGGTTGAACTTCGAGCGGAACCTCGTCATGTCAAGAGAATTGGGTAGTTACATCACACGTACACCAACGCCCTTTAGATGTTTCATAGGCTCAAAATTATGGTTTTACTTTCAAATATGCAAAAATTGATATTTAAAAACGAAAATAAATTGAATTTGACATTGACATTGATTTTGACGTTGACATCAGGCATTTTTTGGCGTTAATCTTCTATATATCTGTGGTTATGACAATTTTTATTTATACAAAAAACTTTTATTCTATGGAATACTTTGGAAAGATATGAAGAGAAGGATATAATAGAGAAATTTTATTCCCAAATGAGTAGCATACGGAAACAGCAAATAAAATCACACATTTTGGACGGTTGCTCAAAATTCCCCGAACATCCAATTCAAGAGTTGAAACAGTCTGAAGTTCTGCCATGCGTGAGAATATTCAAGAACGAGACAATATTTCATATATATACCTTCTTGCACATAATATGGTTGGTTAGGTTTCTGTGTTTGTTGACTTAAACTACACAAAAAAAAAGTTGTTTTGGTTCCTGTCAATTGCTTTTTGCATGAAAATTGTACGATATTAGACAAGATCAATAACCCGTTATATTGACAATACAATTTTCTCAAATTAACCTCTAAATCGATTCCATCGTCACCAAACAAATATAGCAATAAACCATTCCAGAACACATGAATTCGGTAAAATGTCCAGAACATCCTCCAAGTTTTGAGAGCTTCACACTTAAAAACCATTTAAAAAGATGTCATTTTAGATACCTTCAATATTAATTGAAATGTAACTGATTGCCACAGAGCAGATGCAGCAAATGCAATACGCATATATAGAGATGGCTCAAAAATGGAGGAAGGCTCAGGATGTGGAGTTTACTTCAGAGCACTAAGCCTAAGGATTAAGTGGGGAATTGGAAACAATACCAGCGTGGTTCAACCAGAACTGGCTGGTATCTCAATTGCCGCAAAAGAGCTAACCATAAAAGGAATTTCTGGCAAAAACATAACAATCTGCACTGATAGTAGACAAGCCCTATTAGCCTTGAACAGACAACGTGTTATATCGGGGTTAGTACTAGAGTGCCACCAAGAAATTAGCTAACGCCTCGGCAAATAACAATATTATCCTCAGGTAGGTTAAAGGGCACGACAGGAGTAAAGGTAATCGCCTTGTTGGTTCTTTTAGCCAGGGTAGCGGCTGGACTAAAAATTTTAGCACCCAGTGACACCTACGGCCTAACGACTTCGACAATTGCGGAACTAGCCAAACGTTGCACCCATGCTCAATCCCTTAAGAGATGGGATGGAATCAAAGGATGCAGTCTTGCCAGGATCACCCTGGGCGAACCTGGGTAGCTAGCGCCGAAGAAATATTTGACGATGACCAAGGAAAAACCTACGTTTAACAGTAGGATTTCTGACTGGCCACTGTCAACTAAGGAAACACCTCCATACTATGTGGCTAGTGGACACACCTCTATGCAGGATGTGTGAACAGGAAGATTAAACTGACAGGCATGACTTATGCGAGTGTCTGGAGTTATCGTCGATAAGAGAGTGTGTGTTCGGTGAGTCTCAGCCTACACCTGCCGATATGAACTATCGATATGTCTCCTAGTAACTTGTCCACCTTCCTGGGAAGGACAGGATAGACGATGGCCTAGGAAGACAACCCCTCGGAGGATGTACAATGGATCACATGTGGCCTAAGTGCTGTGAGCCTACACTTACCCTCCCTACTCTACAGATACAGAGCTGTTAGCCCTCCAACACAATATGGCCGATTTCTCAGTGATGTCATTCTGGAAAGGTCTATACACAGTAAAGTTCGCTGATTCCAACAACAGTGCCGTGCCGAAACATTGAAGGCTTTTCATATCCCAACCCTATCACAATTTATTACTTTTTTAAAGATTTTCTTGATAAACATGAGGTTATTTATTTTGAACTGAACTGGACAAAGGGACCATAACGAAAAGTAACCGATTTAGAATCCTTATTATACAACTACTTTTCTTAGTGTAGTAGTTGGGTGTATATACAATTTGCGAATTTGCCTACGTTGCCCATAGGTTCCTTTATCCGTTTGACCGTTTCCCTATATGCCGCATCTTTACGTTGTTGTTTGTCGACTTGATGCTTGATGGTCTCCCACAGGATTTAAAGTTTCCAACTTAACAGGCAACGCCGAACGCGTAAATTCAATCCACAATAATTTTTCAAAAAAACTTTTTGTAGTAGAAAACTTTTTATATTTCTCAAAACATTTGTCATTTCTGTTTTGACCGAGGTCGCTGGGGAGGCATCAATCATGTTTAAAAAAGGATATCGTGGAGAACTGCGTGTGAAGTTAAAGATACGGTTTGTATTAGGGAGATATTTTTCTCGAAAGTATAAAAGGAGTTATTAATGATGCTTATACCCAACATACATGTGTACGAAAATTTAATATCTATCGATGGTTAAATTTATCTAGCCCATTTGTTTTATCTAATTTTGACATATAAAGTGACATTTTTCAAAACTGACATCACCAATTAATAAAAACAAGAGAGAAAAGAAAGAACGAGAACTAGAACTGAAGAAAACTACTGACAATAAGAACAACTAGAACAATTTACTTTTTATTTTATGCATTATAAATATTTAAGTCACAATTCGAACATTTTGTTAGGTTAACCCCCGCAGAATTAGAAGTTGATGTAATTTCATGATGCATAACTGACCTTGAACTTGAGGTGCTTGATTCACCAAGAATATCAGTGGCAATCCTTTTTTTATTTTCTACATAGCCCTCCGCTACCGTGCTGGACATCCAGCCTCCATGTTGTTTTACCTTTAAAATGTCGTCACCAGAATCTGTCAACAAGGTAGCAGACGATCTTCTGAAGCAGTGTCCCGTAAATAAAACAGAATTTGGTAACTTCAAAAACTGGGCAATAGTTTTTGGTAGACTACCAATTGTATTAATGCCAACTGGTTGTACGCTGCATGTACCAAATTTTCTATTTGTCAAAATTAGAGAAAGTCTTGTATGAAACACGGTATGAAATGCATCATTTTGTGTAACGAGTGAAATTTTTGCGCGGCGAGCGAGGTCCCGTAAAATGACACGAGTTACACATAAATAGCTATTTAAAAAGTAATGTTTCATTTTAAAACCTTTCGAGTGCTAGTCTTAGGTATATTAGAGACATCCCTTTTTTTAAAAATACCCTAATGTTTTCAATGCACTTATTAACTAAAACACAGGGGTCCAAAAACAATGTTTTCCCGAAGGAATTCCTAAATAAAGAATTATTCCTATCCAACCACCCTCGCTTTTTTTTTAATCACGCCGAATCAAAAACCTTATTTTATTATTGCTTTACGGCCTTTAAAATTACGGTAGCTTGAGTGTGAAACACATTGCACTACAATATGTTTGTGCAGTGTTGGCTTAGCCCGAGAGTAAATAATCAAAACCACGAGGAAGAAAGTGAAGATTTAAACTTTTTAATTAGGTTTAAAGGTAGTGAGCTTGTTCTAGTGAGGATTCACGCCAAATCCATAAAAACTATCCTGGCTCATGACGTGCCAAGTTTTTTTTTTAATTGCTCTATAACATAGATCTTACAGTTAGTTTTGACCTTGGACCCAGCTTCTGCTGACTCTTGATTGACAAATCAGCTTTACTTCGCACGTTCACTCGAAGCTCCAATCACCAATTAAGCTCTATCCTTTCTGACTAGTTCTGTAAGTGTAGAGTAGGGAGGGAGCACTTAGGCCACATCCTCCCGAGGAGTTGTCCTCCTAGGTCATCGTCCATCCTGTCCTTCCCAGGAAGATGGACAGGTCACTAGGAGACATCTCCTTTATATCGGCAGGTGTAGGCCAATACTCACCGAACACACACTCTCTTATTGACGATAACTCCGGACACTCGCATGAGACATGCCTGACAGTTTCATCTCTCTGTTCACACATCCTGCATAGAGGTGTGTCCACTAGCCCCATAGTATGGAGGTGTTTCCCTAATTGACAGAGGCCAGTCAGGAATCCTACTGTCAAACGTAGGTTTTCCCTAGTCATCGCCAGATATTTCTTCGGCGACAGCTTCCCAGGGTCGCTCAGGGTGATCCTGGCAAGACTGCATCCTTTGATTCCATCCCAGCTCTTGAGCATTGGTGTAACGTTTGGCTAGCTCCGCAATTGTCGAAGTCATTAGGCAGTAGGTGTCACTGGGTCCCGAAATTTTTAGTCCAGCCGCTTCCCTGGCTAAAGAATCGGCAATGCGGTTACCGTTACTCCTGTCGTGCCCTTTAACCTATCTCAGGATACGTTGTGTTTCGCTTAAATGATACATTCCTATGTAATTCACGATAGAAAAAGTGAAATATAAGCTGGT
Organism: Galerucella tenella; assembly: GCA_910591685.1. NCBI lineage: Eukaryota > Metazoa > Arthropoda > Insecta > Coleoptera > Chrysomelidae > Galerucella > Galerucella tenella. The sequence goes on from CAJUYH010005125.1 coordinate 10,318, forward strand.
GCTTCATAGACATTGAGAAGTTTTCGATAACATCTGTAGAATCGTCAAAAAAACATTCAGGACCTAGATTGACTGTATGCTGATGGAGATATATATAACGCTGAAGGAGGATACACTGGTGGCTCAGTTAGCTAGAGAATGTCCAAAAGAGTGAGAAATGTTTTATTTGTTGTGGAATTCAGTGGTAGATAAGCTATTGGAAGACCTCAGAAAGAAAAGAGGTGATTTATTCATCATGGCATAGGCTATAGATTTGATAACTACATAGATATGATCGAAAAGACTGAATATTAGTTATAATAAAACGACAGTAATGATATTTAACTGAAGGAATGAAGGGAGGAAGGACTATGTGGATGAATTGTAGGAATGAAGGCAGATGTTTAGTGTCTTGGTAATTTACTTAAAACTTATAGCCAACAGAGACTACACTCTATTGTAGATAGAAACTCTTTCTGGAAAAAAAGCTGGCTTAAGCCTGATATGATGTATTGGCTATGGGACGAAGTAGTCAAGATTCTTCGGTATTGTTATTGAAATCTAATTTACTGTACATAAATATAGTAAGAATGGTGTAAAGACAAAAAAGATTGGACTAGCGAAGAACTCAGGAACACACCTGACAAATACTGAGCGTTAAAAAAAAGGGACACTAGTTTAGGAGAAACAAAAATTATCCTTTTCAGCTTATTTGAGTAACAAGTTGTAAATCCCTCTCTGTATAAAAAAGAACAAAGCGGAAAAAAACGGAGTGAAAAACCTGCGAGGGGCGAGTCAACGACATAATAAAACATTATACAAGAAAATGAAAACATGCCGGTCGTAAATAAAATGGTCCTGTTTATACGAAATATGGTAAAAGGTAAGATGTTTAGGGACATATTCTTTTATATTTTTTGGATGATATAAAGTTTTAGAAGGTATATACGGATCATGTGAAAGAATAACTTGGGATAAATCTAGTCTAGTTATAAAAATGTGGTATTTTATGTGGTTGAAATTTATTAAGTACCTAAGATAATAACATCTCGTCATTATAGAGAAGCAGAAGGATGAGGGAATTGAAAAAAAAATCAAAGGAGAGACAAAAGAAAACAGTATTCAAAAAAAGATCAGATTAAGAAGGTAGGTAGGTATTTGCGACAAAATTTTAGTAATTGGTAAGGCATTGGCATTGGTAAGGGGTGAGGTAACATGGCCGATTTCTGTCATAAATGTACCAATGTCGTACGGTGTTTCATGAAATTGGGTATTAAAAACATTTTATGATCATGTATGGAAACTGATTTGTGCTTTGCTTTGAAGGTATTCTTCGAAAACTCTATAAAAACAAATAAACAATAAAACTGGCCAACAGACCAAAGTATTTTAATATTGTTACATCATATAATTCTTTTAATTATTATCTTGGTTATGTTCAGGCTAAGTTAGGGACCAAAGAGTATCATGATTATTACGATTTATAGGTTTGTTCCCGTAGCAATTTCCTAACTGTTATGGAAATATTGAGTCTGCGCAGTATCAAAGAAGCGTTCCAGCAGAGCCTTAACTCTGATACTTCGCAGACTCAATATGTCCATAACATGTCAATAACAGTTAGGAACTTGCTACGGGAACAAACCCATAATTATTATATGGTTATTAATATTCTCAGTTACCTATAACAGTTAGCAATCACCTGTCTAGTTTGGCTATGAGATGACGCTTTTTTGAAAAATGAACGATCACAAAACACAGCACTATTAAAAATTACAAAATAATGGCAAATGAAATATGACAATAGGTACCAACGCCGCTGGATAATCAATCAGTTAATAGTCGAAGTAAGAGGGAAGAACACACGCACGCTCTGTCCAATAGCGCAAATCAGGTGGTAGCATAGCATCAGACCGTTCGATAGATTATCACCAATTGATTTCTTTCGGAGGACGCGGTAATAGACAAAATCTGATTGAACAAGCACATTGAAGAAATGACGTTTATTTTTTTAATAATATTGTTGACAATCAAAAGTCCATTTTCTGATTATTTCCACTACAAACTTAGCACTTTAGCTTTTTCATAGTTAAACGTGGCTATATCGAATGTTTTCGATTGCATTTCTTCCACAGCTTCAGATTTTTGACAAGCTATACATATCGACAGTTTTGTCATACTTCATTTGTTACAATAAGAAGATCTACTACCAAAACTGGTACAGGAATCGCTCTAAATATCGAAGGAAACGAAATAATTATCACATATTAAGATGCTATTAGAAGATATTCGGCAATTTCAGTCTTAATATTTTGCTGATGGTGGATGAAGTATTGAAATTGGTATAGGTAGTCCTTCCCAAATTGTATCCTCCACATTCCGTTTAGCAAATCAGCGTAACTATTTCTGTGCATTTCTCCACACAATCGAGGTTTCATAGTATACTATCAAGTATGTATTAAGAACGGGGAGTGTCGCATATTAGACGCGCTAAGGGCGTTCCTGCGCTGGACACACCCTTCCAGTTAGGCCGCATGTTCCTCTCTTCGAGACACACAATATTTCTCTTCATAATTTATTTTTAATTATTTTGACCTGATAAATTGAGACCCGAGAGATGTCCACACCTCATATCAATTATGAAAAATGAAGGCTTCAGTCCAAGAACACTGGGGATTCATCAATTTTGATATAGTTTTATTATAAACAAAGAAAAAGTGGAGCTTGTAGGCTTGATTGAAACTTGAAACAACAACTGTCAGATGATGGATTTCCTTAGGAAGTTATACCGGGAAGAAGCACAACAAAAATTACTAATATATGTACCTATGTAAGAAAATGCCAAACTAATACAAAATACTATTAGATGCATGAGCGAGCGTGGAGAAGTGAGGGTAGCTGTTAGTTAAGGGTTGCTAAATGATTTTCTGCATGTGTGATACACTACTGTTTTTCGCTTACCTATAAAAATTGGAAAATATAACAAAAAATTGGAGAACGTGTCGCGGGACACACGGTAAGAACTTTAGTTATATTATACACAACGAGAGACTAGCTCGCCGACCGAGTCGATGCACATAACGTAATAACGTAACGTAACGGTCAGATCATTTGCGTCGCGACCCCCCTCGCTCGGTCAGATTTTTTCCTCGCTCCAACCTAACATAAAGAAGTTCTAAAAATATACAGTAGTATTAATTATAAAAATCTCATCATTGAGTTGATTGGCACAAAGTACATATTAAGTATTCTATTAACTGTAATAAATAATATAATGTATTCTGACAATCAACATTTTGCGCCGAAAGACTAGCTCTGAGACTGAGGAGAGGCACATAACGTAACAACGTAACGTAACGGTCAGATGTTTTGCGTCGTGACCCCCCAGCACTCCAATCTAACGTAAAGAGCTGAAGTTCTAAAAACTTTGACATACACTGACTACCTCGACGAGACACTCCAATAAACAGTTGCAAAACCGAGGCTCCTATCAAATTAGGGAGAAAGAATAACAGCTGGATCAAAAACAGGTTGGGTTCCAAACGAATTCCTGTTGTCACAGCAAATAATATTGAAGATTCAAGCTGAGATTATCACCAAGAAACAACAGCTTCGAAGATTGGTTTTGAAAATTATTTCTTACCGAATATAGGGTCAATTCTATAAGAAGTGGTTAAAAATGCCATAGTCGGTGTTGTTGTTTTTTAATGAAACACCCTGTATATCTGCATATTTTTGAAATCCTCTTAACGAACCGATTCCAACAAACTGAGTAATGTATGGTCAATTATGAATTATACAGTGTGAAAATTTTATTTTTACAGTTATTAAACACATACATAAAATACCTGATGTGTTTGATTTTAATACATTGAAATAAATGCTCAAAATATTCTCCACCTAGTTGTTGGCAATAGCACAGTCTCCTATAGAACTCCTCCTTAACTTTGTTTAAAGTTTGTGGTGAAATATTCCGTATTTCTGTAGTTATCCTGTCTTTGAGGTCTACAATGCTAGTTGGTTGTGTTGCATATACTTTGTTCTTGAGATAACCCCACAGAAAAAATCTAACGGCGTAAGGTCTGGCGATCTAGCTGGCCACTCAATAGTACCTCTTCGTTCAATCCATTTATTGGGGAAGATTTCATCTAAATAAGTTCTTATCATTAAAGCACAATGAGGTGTTGCCCCGTCTTGCTGGAACCAAACATTTTCATTCGGTAAGCTAGGATCTATTGCGTTGAGATATAAGTGTTCTAACGCAGGAATAACTTAATTTCTAAGCATATTTAAATATTTTTCAGCTGTCAAATTTCCATCTATAAATATAGGACCAATAATATGGTCGCCTATGATACCGGCCCAAACGTTCACATACTGAGTATGTGTCTCACGCATCTAATTAGGATTCTCTGCTGACCAATATCTACAGTTCTGTCGGTTTACCTCTCCATTCAATGTGAATGTTGATTCGTCAGAAAAAAGAATGGTACCAAGAGCTATCTCATTTCTGTTCAGCTTATTTATCAATCTTTCGCAGAAATCCATTCTACGATCTGGATCGTCTTTTGTAAACTCCTGCACAAAAGTTAATTTGTAGGGATGAAGTTTTTCTTTATGAAGACATCTTAGAACAGTTGTATGACTTACATTATTTTCACGGGCAATTTGATTTGTACTTGAAGTTGGATTCTCTTCGACACTTAACAAAATATCATCATCATCTTCAACGAAGTGTGGTTTTCTTTTCAATGGTTTGACATGTCCAAGTTCACTGAATTGTGCATGAATTTTAGACACAGTACTTTGTGAAATATTAGGCAATTCGGGATACCTGTGATTAAATCAGTTTGCCACTTCAACTTGATTTCTGCAGTTATCCCCGTACCCGATCATCATTAAAATCTCAATTCGGTGAGTCTCAGTTAAATATTTCATTGTTATTTCGACAAGGAAAGAGTGTTTGACAAAGATTTTACTTTTTCAGTATAAACTGTCAACACATCAACAACTGACAGAATAGAAAACAATCCACATTATTTACCGATTTAAAACAATCCACATTATCTACCGATTTTGTTCAATTATTGGCGTTTTTAGGCAATTTTTAGGTATTTATGATAAAATTCATGGGCGTAGCAGGTTTTGTTTAATACACAAATACGTCTAATAATTAGTTAGTTTAGATTTTTGATAAATCCATATTTAGCTAATTTAAAAAAGTACCAATATTTCAAGTGTAATAAATTATTAATTTTGAAATTTCACTTTGTATAATTCATAATTGACCATACATTATTTGGTTTGTTGGAATCGGTTCATTAAAAGGATTTCAAAAATATGCAATTATACAGGGTGTTTCATTAAAAAAAAAACAACACCGACTATGGCATACTTGCGTGAATCACCCTGTACATTAAGATTTATGTTTACATAACGCACAACTTAATTCAAAAGTTGACGTGTCTCGGCATTTTTAATAATTTTCTAAAATAATGACATAAAGAATTTTATTCCATAAGTGGTTTCCACACTGTATAAGACAATTATCCTTTTTTTCTTTATGGAATAAAGGAATAAAACAATTTAATTTGTTATAATCTACATTATATTGAACTTGTTTTAACGCGTTTTGCTAACACAGTAGCTTTCTCAAAAAAGTTTAATTTATGCACTGCCTTAATACTGAATTTTATGGATATTGACAATAATGTTGTAATCTATTTACATGGAAATAAAAAGGCAAAAAGTGTCTACATAATTATGCGATTAACCAAAGTATGAAGAATTTTATTCCATAAGTGGTTTCCACACTGTATAATCAAGAAATCATTAAAACTGATAGATCTACAAATGATCGGATCAGATTTTTGTTACCATCAGCACTCATGCTTCTTGTATATTATTACTCAGCAATTTGATGCCTTATGATATTACTCACGATTAAATTCTATATTTTATCTACGTTCTAATTTCGTTTTTCATTAGTACGACTCGTTCTGATGTAAAAAAGAAACACCTCTCGACATAAATAATTGCCGCGAGAGATCGTATAGTTTCTATTGTGAAAAAAAAAATAAAAAAAAAAGAGTACGAGAACAATGAGGGGCTTTCACTGCATTTTCATCGTCGCAGATTGAAAATACGAGTTACTCGGATTGACTGGGAGGCTTCCATCATTCGCATCGTCAGTCCCCGAGGAGTTCGAGCTAGCTCCTGACTTGGAGGGTTGACTCACACGCGTATATATATATGTAACGCTTTGTAAGGTGCACGTATATAATGTGCTAGAGCAAGATTAATTCTTTTCGTCTAGTAAATTACTGTTGTCCGGACTGGAAAATCTAACGAAAAAAAAAAGTTGTGAGGAAGAAATTACTATTTTTTTTATTTTTTCCGGATTTACACCGGATGTTTCGTATAATTATTAAATACACATAGATTCAAAAGTTTTGCATCACCCTAAATCTCCGAAAAAAAAAAAATGTATTCATTATAAATGGATCAGAGATTAATCAAATAATTAGTTTCATTAAAAAAAAATCGTGTATATTTGTCAAAAAATTTTATTATCCAATAATAAACTTGCTTTAAACATGAAAAGTATTCTTAGAAATTAAATAAATTAGATACAAATTGATTCTTTTTAAAGAAAATGTTAAGTGAGAACCTGCATAAGAACTTTTAATAAAGAGTATTTCCACCTCTAAAATTTATGTAAGCTTGATGTCGCCTGCCCATGCCAATTATTGATATTCTGTTGAGGAATATTTCGCCATTCTTCTTGGGCCGCATGAACAAGCTCTTGTACACAACTGGGTGGATTTCTGCGTGCTGCCACTGCCCTGGCAAGCTTGTCCCAAGCATGTTCTATGGGATTTATGTCAGGAGATAGGGCAGGCCAGTTCAAAGATTGATCCCTTCAGTTTCAAGATACTCATTTACAGCTCTGGTCCGATGAGGTCGGGCGTTATCGTCCATAAAAACGAAGGAATTGCCAACAGCTGCGCGCTATAGTCTCACGTGAGGATGTAGAATCTCTCTGAGATTCATATCACCAGACATCGTTCCCTCCACATGAATTAATTCTGTGCGATCATTTAACATGATACCAGCCCAAAACATAGCACTTCCTCATCTGAAGGGCGGCACGGGGCGAGCATGGGCAAGCTGAGCAACTCTCGTTGGATCCAGCCACACACGTATTCGATGGCTATCTTGTACCAAACAAATCCTTGTCTCAACGGAAAAAAACACCGAATTCCGAAATTCTTCAGGCAAGGCCGCGTGTTCTTGAGCTCACTGTAGTCGGCGACCTCTGTGCTCAGGTTGTAGTCTGGGCACTCTTATTGGTCAGCGACACCTAAAACCTGTCGCAAGTATTCGTCTTCGTAATGTCGAGATCGATACTTGAACTCCCAACGCATGTCTCATATCTCTTTGGAGTGCTGGTATTGCCATGGTCGGGTTTCTTCGGATAGTTAAGTGGATATAGCGGTTCTGCCGCTGATTAGTAACACGCCTTCTACCGCTTCTAGGTCTATCACGGAGAGAATTGGTCTGGAGATACCGGTTCCATACACGAGACACATCAGTTTGCCAAACGCCAACTCTGTTTGCCACGAACCTTTGAGAATGACCTTCGTCAACTAAAGCCACTATTCTTGCACGGTCAATCTCACTTATGACTTGACGATTCATGTTTGCACTTAAAATCGTAAAAATCAAATGCCCTGAATGTTAAAATGATCGCACTAAAAATGTTATCTCACAAAAAAAACTGTAAACATCTGTATATTGCAAAAAATATGGAACATATTGAAATGGTAAACATTGATAAACAAGCCAACAAAAAATTGTTAGCGCAAAAAAATTCTTTCGCATCCGAAGAAGGTGATGCAAAACTTTTGAATCTATGTGTAGTTTTGATATGCCAATTGTTTAACGAGAGATAATAAATCAGGTAATTTGCTAAGCACGATATGAATTCCCTGAACGTGAGAAGCTTTTCCTTTCCAGTAAATCCAAACTAACCGATGGAAAGTGCTCCAAGAGGCCTTGGCTTAATCTCACGGCAGCAGTCTATCACGCAGAAAGAGTAGGAACCTTAAGGGATACCGAAAACATACACTCTTTCCTACGACTCTCTTATAAAGGGCCCGAAACAATAGACCGTAACAATGTTTTAGGCCAGAAGCTTTCCTAAATTGACTGTTTTTCTCAAAATGTGATAGTGAGAAGGTTAGAACGTTCAGAGGTGTCTAACGAGACATTTTTCATTTTCATAATTCAGGTAGTAGATTGGAAATCAATTTCAGATGCCTACCAATAATCTGTAATTTGGTTCCCGGGCATCGTAGTAGACGTAATCCTCATTCTTTTTATTATAGTTTATTTCAAATTAATTATTATCTATCATATGCTTGGATTATTGGATTATTAATGATTAATAACTGTATGTATGTATTTTGGGGTGACATTCACTGAGACCTAAAAGATCTATTGTGTTCTCTTTTTTTTTTCCAAGGAGCCGTCCCTTCGCCGGTACTACCTCAGCCTCCTGGGCTTATTGTGGATGCTCCTAGTGTTCTGACTACAACCTATTCAGCCAATCCGTTCCCTGTAACAGCTCACACAGGTTCTTTGTTGGTTGGTTGTGGAAGTCTTCTCGGGTCATTTGGGGTCTACCATACAGTCTCTGCCTTCTGCGGTCCAGCGACTCATAGTTGCATAGTATATGCAGAGCTGTTTCGGTATCTTTTTTGCATCTTCTGCATGTAAGGTCTCCGTTATACAGCACTATTTTGTTTAGGTGCTCCTTTGTGGGAAAGTGTCCCGTAAGTAGTACAAACCACCAAAGTTGAACCTTATCCTTGATTTTTTTTTCAAAAAAAAGCACGACAGGCCTAATAAAGACCAGTCAACTTTCAGAAGGATATATCTCCTACCCAGAAAACTCTCCTTGTTTTACGCGCTACAGTTTTACAACTGAACCGACTAAATTATGGCTCTTCATGAACAACTGACACTCTTTTGTGGATTGCGTGTTACGGCTAGAAAATTTATTGGTTGGAATCTTTGTTTTAACTCATTCTCTCGTCAATATTGAGGCTCGTTATTTACAGTGCCTATAGGCATTAACAAAACGTTCCAAATGAAAAGTAAAAATTTTACAAGCATAATTTTGGTAAATTTGAAAAAAATAATTTGAATATGTGTGGGTATGCGTAGAAATTATTATTTTCCAAGTGATTTTAGACTATTTAGTGTGTTTATGTATAATCAATATATTAAAAGATAAAAACAAATAGCCGAGTTTGACTTTTAACCTCTTCGCGAAGTTTACGTCATTCAAACTGCAGTGCTGTGTATTTAAATAATAAAAGGGGGACCGTACCTACATAATATACAGTGTGAAACACCCAAATTAGATAACGAATAAATGAGGACGTGCTGGTAAAAATGCTTGGACACGTTGATTTGTACTAAATTCGCATTTTTTGCAAAAAAATATACAGATCGGGTCATGTGACAAATGTCACATTTTACAACAGAAAATTCCAATAAAATATTTGAAAACTCAGTAACAAATTTCTATTTTTTTTGGGATACCAGAGACCACGTGCAACCTGTCTAAGCTCGGCGTTATCCTCGGCAGTATCCGTTGCAGAGATAAGCAATTTTCTCAGCTTGTGATTGGGGATTTTCTCTTGGGGATAAAAACTCCATCTACAAATGAACAGCCGTGACAAGCGCTATAATTCCTGGTGCGGATGAAAGCGAAAGAAAGACACAAATTACACAACGGTTGCGGTCATATCTTCCAGTGATATTCTTCGGGTAGGTTGCTTAACTCACTATACATTATATGTCGGGTTCATTCCATTTCACTCTCACTACGTTATTTAATGTTAATAAAATAGAAAATAATAGCGACGTACTGCATATTGGATAACCTTAAAATGCAATGCTAATAGATACAATGATCAGTATATTAAAATTAGGAATACTTTATATTTGCATTTACTTAAATCTCCCTCTACAGCGAGTAATTTTCGAGTTTTTTTTTCGTGAAAGTTTATCAAATCGAAGTATACATTCCAAAGATAAAGCCATGGCAACCTAAATTAAATTTATCGAGAAAAAAATTATATATTTTGTAACCCACTTTGAAATGTTATATATCCAAGTTGAAAACATGCTAAAGTAAAAGCGTGGTATAGTGATGGATTGGACAAGCAGGCAGGGGATTTACTGAAATCTCAACAGGATCCTCCACTCGACCGGCTGATTATGCTGCCACAGACAACTTTGTTTCGTTTATAAATGTAAAGAAAATCGCTACACTGGGAAACCTATATTTAACTATGACATATGACAGTTGACTGGATTTGACATAAATAATGTTCCTTAAGTAGTTGCATGCCAATATTAATTGGGACCTTATCGACATTTTTTTAGAATAAATAAAACGGATTAGACTATCATAAACGTGAGTGCTATTGAACGGGTTTCTAGGATCGAAATTTTCTATACCTGGAAGATTCTCTCATTCACTACAGACACTTTTCATATTTGACGCGACCTTTGTCAACACCTGAAGGCTTTGTCTATAAGTGATATTGTCATTTCGAATTGAAAACTATAATGGCTGGTTCCATCTTGCAGATATACCAAACCCGATTAACTTTGAAGTGTAATTCAATGTCCTTCGAGGCATATAGCCTCGATATATAGGGAAGTAGTTGTTGCTTGTTGGTGGACGGTCTTTGTTCTTTGATTTGCAAAATCTCTGTGAGACGCTATAGGTTTTAATTCTGATTAGTGATCTTAGGGCTGAAATAATAAATAATTCTCGTAAAATGTGTGTCGAGCGGTAACATTTATGTAATAATTATCGATAAACTTTGATAAAAAATTGTTACAATTTTGTTTTACATCTCTACTTATCTGTGTATGTTCCGGGAAATTGTAGACGTCCCTCCGTAGTTCAAGGATAACTGGACGTTATCCTTAAACTTTATATTTGGATAACCTTTTATACTGCATTTTGAATACAGAGAAAGATATATAGACAATAAATTTTTTTTTATATAATTTTAGTTAATTTTTGTTCATTTATTTTGCCAGTAGGACCACAACAGGTCCTTAAAACTCTTGGAGCTGAATGAAAATGATATTGACCTTCTAATTTATTTCGATCGACTTGCTTTGATTCACTTAAATAATAGTTAAAACTAAACATAAGGTCAAGGCAATATTGATTATGGAATCATTAGAAACCCGTTGGATGTGATGTTATTAATAGCAATATGGAAATCGTATGTTTATTAAAACAACCATTTAAAAATTTTTGCTTAAATCAAAAATTGTTGTCGGCTTAAACGTACGAAAGGTCAACAAAAAAACAAAACACATCCATTGTCGCTAATAGCAACAGATCGTATAATTATTATCGAGTGGTTCCAAGTAGGTACTAGGGTACTAGGTAGTAATAATTCACAAACGCACTCTGAGAAGCGCTTACCCCGTCGTCTGACTGACAAGTACACTGTCAGTTTTCGATATAGTTCTTGTTGAACTACTATTCCAGAATTCTCAAAATATTTGATTTTGTCCATTATTGACCTAGGTTAATAATAGAAAAAAATTATTAACCACTAAAAGAGAAATTCAACTCCTCAGTTGGCTAGAACAAGCAATACTTTTTAACTTCACAGCTAGTAGTGTGAAAACTTTTATTTTCAGAAATTTTTTATGCCACAAAAATTTTTTTTCTAAGCAAACTATAGTATATTATTAAACGAGCAATTTATGATAGCCATAATTCACGATGGGTGACGTTTGCGTCACGAGCCGCAGGCGAGGGGCGCAAATCACCCAAGTGAATGGCCGGATACGAAATGCCTCCCGAAAAAGGGTTTCTTACCTGTCGCTAAAAGGGTCACATACGAATTGCCTCCTAAGCTCTAAATAAATTACCAGCTTCTAATCTTTGTACGAAGGTGAGACGTTGCCAAACTTTCGTCCTTTTATAGAATTTCGTTAATAACTCAATATTAACCATTATTTTTTGGTTTTAATATTTTGATTATTTTGATCAAAAACATAAAGACATGATAAGTATTTTATACATTTATTAAAACAAATCATCAGCAGAAACTTACAAAATTACATAATATTATCATCGCAGAAAATTTAAAAACACCAATTTTTAAGAAAATTACGACTCAAACAATAAAATTCAGTCTGCAGACTGAACTATTCAATTTTATATACAAATCATCAGAAGAAATTTACAAACTTACAAATTATTTTTCCTAAATTTGTATGACACTAGTTTCACAAATTCTAATTTATTTATTGTACCTTCTCTTAATTGTAATATTTTTTCATTTACAAAATTGATTTTTGCTGTACTTTCCTCAACAATTCTTTTTGGTACCGAGACAGAATTTATTTTAATATAGGTATTTATTTGAAATTGTAAAATAATCTCAATAAAATTATTTATATTTGGATGAGGGCAGTAGAAAGACGAGTTATACTTGGAATGGAAACTTTCACATGGGTTTGTGGTTCTTTCTAAAGATGAAGAGTGCTCAGCCCAGAGATGTGGCGGAAATTTCGAATTTTCCGATATATAATTATCCACAAGATAATCACAAAACTGAGTGACCCTTTCATCGACTGGTTTAATTTCGGACAAATCTATTGCAAAAAAATCGCCAACTTCTTCAGGATCTAAGAATGATAGGCCAAAAATATATGACAGAAAATGGGTAATTTCACTTGAGTCAGCACCTTTTTTCTGGTATTCTGGAGCTAAGCCCAGTGCTTGAAGCTTTCTATACCAAGCCTGACCCAAATGAAAACGACATCCACGAAGATCTGCTTCAGGGAATGCCTTACGGATACCATTATGTATAGAAATTTCAAAGTCTGAAGTTATTACTTTAGGGGATACAGGGCAATTGAGTTTAATACATTCTTCTATGATATATTTAAACACGAGATAATAAGAAGATGACTTTTTATCTTCAAGTAAACAGAAGACGAGAGGAATATAATGTCCATTTTTTAAGCCATGTATAGTGAACAATTGGGTGAAAAAGCGAGGACAGTACTCAAAAGTTCCGTCGACATACCAATTGGAAACAGTCGAAAGAAAAGAAAGATTTGAAGAACAGGATAATATAACAATGTGATTATCTTTGTCATTTTTAATTATAAAATTTTCGTTCCTATTTGTAATAATCGAAGTTGAATCGATAGCAATATGAAATTCAGATATACTTTTAGGAAGTAATCACATCATTATAGAAAGGATATTTATTATAAACAACTAAGTGTACTTCGGCTTTGTTTTTAATTGTAAACAATTTTATTTTCTAAACAAAAATGTCGTACTCTGAAATATTTTGTTAACAGATTTTATGTACAGTGCATAAGAATTAGAAAAATAAAAATAGATATATATTTACCTATTCAAATTATAATTTGGCAACATTGTGTCATTATACAAAGATTAAGCACACAAAATATTACCATAAATGATTAAGGACCCGGAGGCATTTCGATTGTACCCGGGAGGCATTTCATCTATGAAAATAGGTACCTGAAAAAACGGGAGGCATTTCGATAACACCGAAGTGAATTATGGCCATAAATTGCGAGTAGAATACTATACTTTGTCCACGACACTTAATTTATTTATTAATAAATAAAAGTCAGTAGCGATTTGGCATATTACCAACCTCAAAATGTTGTGGCATCTACTTCAAATAATTTGACATATATAGTGATGGGCGATACCGTAGAAAGTATCAATACAACGTACCGTTATAAATATATTGTTTTAAAATACTTAATATTAGAAAATATCGTTATGAAAAGTATCAATACTAAAAATTACAATATTTTATAAATACGATATATGTCAGAAACAAATTTCCTGAACAAAATACACAGATTTAAAAGTTTATTTCATATTGTACCCCCATCTCTAGTCGGGAATTATGAACCATAATACACTACAGTGTATTATGAACCATAATTCA